>JASPKZ010005369.1:0-49990 GCA_030220185.1 Diploptera punctata
CGTATTTTCTCTCTCTCTCTCTTCTTCTCTTCGCTCTACCACGTATTCTCTCTCTCTCTCTGCTCTCTTCTCTCTCTCTCTCTCTCTCTCTTTCTCCGCTAAGTTTTTGCAAACCTTCTCTGCAACATTTGCCTCCCTCAAAATTTATTTTTCATTGCATTCTCACATCGAATTCTTTACCTCCTACTGGCCTGCTCTCTTTTCAGTTTCCCATAAGAAGCTGGTGTAGTTAGGAATTATGATAGGATTTAAAGTCCCAATGTCCCACGCTTAATGCCTTGAATGCAGAGCTAACGGGACTTGCACAAGTTCCAAGATATTTTCTCATGGAATTTCGGCCAGGCGTATGGTAACAGTGCCCACCCAGCATCGCGAGGAATTCATTCGACTGAAGTATCTTAGAGGATACTTTGCCGATTTAAGAGTTAATTAAAACTGTATACATACATTGCGACAAACCAAACATGGCTAACTTAGAGTCAAATTTTTAATATCGGGTTTTCGTGTTACACGCCCAATACTTAAGGTTGGATTTCGGGATTTTTGGAAAGCTTTCTTCATTTTTTAATGGTATATAACACTTAACTGAGTTTTGTTTGGGAACATCCAAAAAATTGTGACCATCATAGAATTTTTTTTTTTTTACTTTTGCGTTTCAGGTGAACACCTACACCAAATGGTTCGATTTATTGGTTAATGAACTAGATGTCACTATCGAACCCTTATGGACGCGCGGACATAAGCTCTCCACACATTTCCATTCTAAGCCTAATGTTTTCCAAATCATTCCCTTTATAATGTACTTCCCTCTAATTCATGGTTAACTGTAATTCAACCACATCATTCTTGGTCTACCAACTGGGTGTTTTTCCCTCTGGTTTTCCTAACGAGAAGCTTCCATGCACCCTCTCTCATTCCTCATTCGTGCCACATGTCCTGCCCAATCGCAATATACGAGACTTAACTGCCCTTATTATATCCGGTTTATTAATTCTTCATAGAACTCCATTCTTGATCCTTGTCATCTTATCTTCTGTCGGACCATGTACATTAATATACGCTTACAAAAATCATGTAGTTTACCCTTTAGAATTACATATGATATCATATCACTAACACAACTTAATATGGTCGGATAGCGGAAAGCATTCTCCTTCGAACAGAGAAAACCCGTCCTAATTCAGGTCTTGCTGCACACCCCTAGTATAATGAAAAAACTTGCTGATTCCTGATACCTTCTCCTGGCCATCTAACTTCCGGTAAAATGACTATATCCAAGGGTGATTTATTTAATTCCCGCGTTAATACCTCTATTCCCCGCTGTTATATATACGTCCTAACATTCAATGTTCTAGGAACATATCCCTGTGTTTTGAGCTTTTGGCATGGATTCTCTGAGGTAGTTCCCGGCCGGAGAACTGAATGGGGGATTAACGAACTGAATCTTACGTTTTTAATTAATCGGTATATGCCAAGTAAAGTTTCATTGAAACAAAACAAAACTTTCGGCCGTTTAGAGCGTTAACGGACACACACACACACATTATATACACATGAACATATATCAATTTTGGTCATTGCCTATTTCAGTGTCTATTAAATACAATCGAGAAATATCTCTAATAATTTAAAAAATATTTTCATGTGAACAATCTCAATATCTTAATTCCCTAGAAATTGCGCTAAAATATTTATTTAGACACAATACTTACAAAAGCAGAGGTTTAATAACGAGATACTCAAGTTAGAACACGACCGAAGGGAGTTCTAAGTAGCAGCGAGTTACTGAACCTAATTTTGTAACGTGTATTCAGCAATATTTCATCTACATTCAGAGTATTTTTGTATATGTTGTATACTTACTATATTTATGAAATATATTTATTGTGGAAATGATAGGCTATGTTTGGAAAAAGATTAATGTTGGCTTTGGAGAGAGACATGATCAATCAAACAAACATTGTTGTTAAATTATTATTTATATTTTGAATCTACAAACATTTTGAAAACTTATTACGCCACAAAGACATTAGGGTTGTAGCTTACTACAACAATATTATACTCTACCCTGTAAAACAAAAATATTGTCTTATGATTTTGAATGAGTGTTATGGATTATATAAATCGTCTATAAGTGTCTTAGAAAAATACTACATATTGTTATGAATGTGTGTTATGAATTTCATAAAAAGTTTATAATAATTTTGGTTCTTAAAATCACTTCACACATTGAGACAGAAGCCTCATCATCAAATAAAAGCAAGTTTAACCAGAATCGTCTTTCGAATATAGGTCGAATCAAATAAAACGTGGTTTACAGATTGTATTGATTCTTGACATTTAAAATTATGACCACTGTCTGGATTAAATCTCCTAAAATTGTTATTATTTCAATTACTATCAATCATCATTAATGTGTATTTTACGTTTGTTAAATCTGTATTTTCTGTTTTGATAGCGCGTTTTGTGTTTTGTTAGAATATAAAGCAAAGGTTTACTTGCCTAGTAACTACGCAGTTAAATGATACTGATTGTTATAATATTAGATCAAATATTGATTTCTAATTGAAGTTGGAATAATCATATGGTGTCCAACGCTGTGGCCTCGAGGGTAGCGTACTGCCTTGACATACAACAGGCCCAAATTCGAGTCTTGTCGGAAAATGTTTCCCGGATGAGTTTTTTCTTTGGAGTTTTTCGTCACCTGTAAGATAAATAACAGAAACAATTAAGGCCCAGGACGGTCCCATATCATCATCCCGACGAACGTTATCACCATTATCATATTCGCCTCATTAATTGACGTGTAGTAATTAAGGGCTCTCCTGGCGCATCGTTTACCATCATATCGCAGGAGTAGCCATGTCTTCCAGGCTCCTCAACCGTCAGATATGGATTACAATACACCGATGCCAGGAGAGAATAGTAGAAATGTCATAATGACAAACTGGTGGCATTGAATATAAAATTATACTCTGATTATTAGCAAGCACTAATTATGGTTTTATACTTACAAACGAACTGTCAACCACTAAAAGCCGAAAACAACTTTGAAATTTTCTTCCAGAGAAGCATTGTGGTGAAACAATGCCGTGTTAAATAACTACAGTACAACTTGCTCAAAACGGAATCGGTAAGGGACCAATCTTTTTCCACATTAGACATAATTCCGCATTATAAAAATAACTCCGATTGAGGGTCTTTCCACTTTTCAGCGGTTGCCCTTTTACCAGCCGGCTGCTGGCCCTCACATCCCCATGTGTCAATCACAGAGGTAGATGATCAACAGCCAGTGTAGGGGTGACATGTGGTTAGTAGTCGGTCGAGTCCCCCAGCCGTTATAGCTGGTTCCTCAACCTGGAGCCGCTACTTATTGTAGCTACCCCATTGCCTAACGATGCTGGGGTGGGGCCCCGGGCCCATACTGGCCGAAATGCCATGCGAAAATCTTCTTCCCCAATGGAGAATCTTTTTCCCACATAGACATAATTCCGCATTATATAAAAATAACTCCGATTGAGGGTCTTTCCCATTTTCAGCGGTTGCCCTTTTACCAGCCGGCTGCTGGCCCTTCACATCCACATGTGTCAATCACAGAGGTAGATGATCAACAGCCAGTGTAGGGGTGACATGTGGTTAGCTTTGTCGAGTCCCCACAGCCGTTATAGCTGGTTCCTCAACCTGGAGCCGGCGACTTATTGTAGCTACCCAATTGCCTCACGATGCTGGTGTGGGCACCGGTCCCATACTGGCCGAAATACCATGCGAAATTTTCTTCCCCATGGAGACTCGAACCCAGCGCAAGTCCCGTAGCTCTGCGCCAAGGCTTCCTGCTTTGAACCGCTCGGCTACGGCGCGGGACTAAAAATAACTAAAACTTGTTAATAATTCTTCTATTATAGAGTACCGTATATGTATTTTTATGTACCTTTGGATTAATTGTAGCTCCACTGGCTTTGAAATGTGAAGTATAAAATGACGTATGAGCGACTTGGACGGGAACCCGCAAAAAAAAAAGTCCGTTTTGTCACCGTTGAAAATGTCTCATAGGCGCGTATCCTGAAATTAAAGTATGCAGTTTCGTTTTCCGCTCACTAATTACACATTCGTCCACAACCTTTGATTCCACCAAATTTCCATTCCACACTACATTGTGCCGTCTTTAAAACTGTCCAGCACACTTAAAGATTTCTTGAAATCGCTATTCCCTAGGGATTTAGCAACGCTAGCGCTTGACTTTGGAGCATTGGTCCGGAAATTTGTAGATTTATCTGCAATCACTTTCACTGTTACGTTTAATGACAAAAGAAACATAAGTTTTAGGCCATCTTTTTTCCGTAAATTCAGAACGCTACCCGTTGAAGATAGGTCTCAGAACTTTCAACTAATTTACGATTTTACAGTGCTGCAATGTTATTTTCTAAGACGGGTATCTAAATTTCGCATAATGGATGTGCAGTGAATGCCCAAACTAAAATTGTAGGTACAGGTAGAATCTCTACTTCATCCAACGTCAGGAATCATTCTTTATTGTTTTTTTGTCTAAGGGAATTCAATGAAGTGGAAACTAATTTATTTCTCTGTCTTTCCGCTTAATAATTCTGTTCATGAATTGAGTAGAATTATCTTTCCGTTACCGCGTTGGGCAAATTCCGTTTTATGCCAGAATAAAATACCCGTTAAATTACTATTATTTCGCCGGGACCGGGACCAATAAATGTGTTCACATTGGACAGATTTCGGCGTATATTCACGTTACGGATTGTAGGGGAGAGTCTGCTATGGAAGAAGGCTCAAAAAAATGAAAGAAAGAAAAATACTTCTGAAATAATAAATAGAATTATTCCTCATCGTAAGCCTTTCGTAGGTTTCTGTATTATCTGCCGTTAAAATCCCTCATTTAAACTATCCATTATCATCATAGTCTATTCACGAATTTAGGCCATTTGTTGACCTGTTTCGGCCACAGTAGAAATGCCAATCCAAAAGTCTTTTTGTGAGGACGTCCTGGTCTTGTTCTTCAAGCAAGTTGATAGCATAACATCTGTTTAGGGTATCCTCTTATCCTCCAATCAATGGTCATGTTGCTTCCATCAAGACTCATAATAAGAAATGTTGTTTTCTAAAGTTTCCATGTGTAATTCTTCAAGATGTCATTTTTTTATGAACTACTAGTGTGTATCCACGCATCTTTCCACGATATCTCATTTCGGCACTTGGAAGTCTTTGTACATCCTTCTGTTTCAACGTCCATACTTCGCTACCATACAAAAGAGTTGCAAAAGCCAGTGTTTTATACAATTTTGATCTTGAATGTTTTTGACTAACTATGGCTTGAATATATAATTTATAAATCCTCAGATTGTTAATTTATTTTTATTTTTTTGTATTTACCTCCTTTTTCTTCTTCATGTGAAATATTACATCTTATATTTGCAAAATTATTCTCTCCTTAAAATTGTATTGTCAAATACAATTTAACTTCTGACAGGATGTACACCTTGTTTTCTATGTTGATATCTTCAATCCATATTCTTCTATAATTTCATGAAAGTCCATGGAGATATTCTTGTATATTATCTTCTGAATTTTCAATTATATTTATTCATCTGCAAACAATGGCTGTTTAATTTAGCATTTTCTGATATTCTTAAACAAATGTAAACTATATGGAAGGAACATAACTCCCGAATAGCTAGATTGAATAACTCTCACTATTTCCCGAGCCGCCCCACTCCACTCCACCCTTATTCAAGCAGGATTCCATCTGATCCGTTACAGTGGGTTACTATTGCTGGATTGTAGCTTCGATTTATGTGCCTTACGATTAAAAAAGGATAGATAATTTTTTGGACACGACTTTGGTACATCAAAACAGTTCTCTGGAGGAAATTTCAAGGCAGGTTTTCGACATGCATTATTGACAGTTCCGTTTAGCTAATTTATAATTTGCAGGCTATAATTTTGTACTTATTTTTAAATAGGAGAAATTGTTTATGAACCGTTTATATAAGCCTGAAATAATATATTTTTTTGTATTTGTTGTATCATTACATTTACAAATTAATTTCATATATTCATGTTTGTTTTCTTAAGATAAATTAACACAATGTTGTTTGTGTTTACGAAATAATGAAACAAACCACAAGATGCCAGACATCTGTTGGCAGTAGCTAAACTATGAGGGTTGCGTCCCAAGTGGTTACTAGTATTCTTTGTAAACCCTTGCATATGATGAAGGGCTCTTGTTTTGTTTGTTCTGGTCTTCTCCTCACTTTTCTTGTCACGAGTCTCTTCCAAACCACAATCAGCATTTCGAGAATAAGGGGTACAAGTGCAGTTAGTAATATTGAATTTAGCGTTATAAATATTAAGCAAGATATAACTTACTGGTCGAAACATGGACTCTTACTTTAATGGAGAGAAAATAATGAGAGTAGGCCCTATTTGAGAGTAATAATAATAATAATAATAATAATAATAATAATAATAATAATAATAATAATAATAATAATAATAACTATAATAATCATAATAATCATAATAATAATAATAATAATAATAATGTTTGATTTATTGGCAGAGTTAAGGCCATTAGGGTCTTCTCTTCCACTCAACAAGCATAAATCATCATCATCATAGTACATTCACGAATTTAGGCCATTTGGTGACCTGTTTTGGCCTCAAGAGAAACACCATCCAGAAGTCTATTGAGTAGACGTCCTGGTCTTCTTCTTCCTGCAGCCGTGTGTAATTCTTCTAAGATGTCTTATTGTTTTTGTGATGTAGTAGTGTGTATCCTGTAGTCCTTCGAAGATATCTCATTTCAGCAGAATCTAAGCCTTCTGTTTCAACGTTCAATACTCGCTACCATACAAAAGAGGTGGAAGAGCCAGTGTTTATATATTTTTAGTCTTGAATGTTTTTTGACTAGCTGTGCCTTGAAGATAGAATTTATTAACCTTAAAATTCTTTTAAAAATTATATTTTTTGCATTTACATCCTTTTCTTCTTCATATGAAATATTAACCAGCATAAATACAAATAAATATTTGAGAATATAGATATACATTATATTAATTATAAAGAGTTGAAATATATATTAATATTGCAATGTAAATTTCATGTACAAACAACATTTTATACGAAAATAACAATATAATAAATCGATATAATAATAATAATAATAATGAAAATAATAATGATAATAATAAAAATAATGCTAAAAAAATAATAGTAATAATAGTAGTAGTATATAGTTATTAGGAAAACATTTTCGACCAAATAGACGGCGATTGGTTGAGGAGTGAGGTGCATGATTTTTTGTAGGAAACCACATAATAAGAACAATTAAATCTCATGGTCTGGCGGAGGGGCACGACATGTGGCACGAGTGAGGGAATGAAAGAGGGACATTAAAGCTTTTGTAGGAAAACCAGAGGGAAAACGCCAGTTGGCAGACCAAGAATGAGGTGGAAGAATAAATTTAACCATGATTTGAGGGAAGTAGATTATACAGGAGATGGTTGGAAAACGTTAGCTCAGGATAGGGATGTGTAGATATCTTATGTCCGCACGGCCATGAACCTAGCTACCGGTTTGATAGTGTCGTTGTGTTGTTTTATAATTTACTGGTAATATTGGAACTGGTGGTTCATGGTCGCGGGGAGATAAGATCTCCATTCAATAATTTCCAAAAAATCCCTGTATGATTTATCTCCTTCAAGTTATGTCTCTTTCCATGCTTAGCCTATGTGCTGACTGCTTACCTCTAGATTTCCTAGAATAATGAACGAAACATAGATAGCTAAAAGAACAGTCAAGCAGATACAGCAAAAAATAAGCGAATTTCTCAGCATGTCGAATATATGGTCATATTTTGCCTGCACTTTAACAAAAAAAGAAACCTATATTCGTAAACAAGCATAATCTTCTTCTTTTTTCTTCACTTCATGGGCTAGGCAAATTGCTGTTTCGCCTCACAGTTGTTCTGTCCATCTTTTCACTGGCTTCCTACATTCCTTGAACCTCTTGGCTTGTAGTTAAATGCTGCTTTTGTAATCTTGTTAAATACATGTAGAAAGAATGAATGTAACAAGGTTACCAAAAGCAGCATCTAACTGCAAGCCAAGAGGTTCAAGGAATGTAGGAAGGCCAGTGGAAAGATGGACAGAACAACTGTGAGGCGGGCACAGCCATTTACCTAGCCCGTGAAGTGAAGAAGAAGAGGAAGAGAAGAAGAAGAAAGATTGTGTGTGTTTACGGAATATAGATTTCTTTTGTAAATTGGCAGAAACTTAATTTCTGCTGCCAGCGTTTTTAAAAGTGTCGATTCATTTTGTTATTCCTTATTTTAAAAAAATAAATATAATTAAGCTATTGTAGCTTAGAGTATATTTTGCAAATTTAAACCTTAATTAAGTATGGTATACAATGTGATGAAACAAACATAATGGTTGTGACAGTCAGTTTTTAATTCGGGTTTGATGTAAAGTCCCAATTCTAATAATAATCGATTTTCGCTGAATTTTGGAGAATGCTTTCTATCTCCATATTACTTTTTCAATTTAATGGCTATAGACCTATGCCGGGTTTGGTTTCGATGAAAAAAAATTGTGGAACTGTGGACACTAGAACATTGGCACAACACACACACCACACACACACAATGAATATATATATATATATATATATATATATATATATTTACTAGGCGGTGGACTAAGGGTTATGCTCCTTGCTCTGGTCCCGAGGGTCGCGGGGTTCAAACACGGTCGGGGTTAAATGGATTTTTTAGGATGGAAAAATCCAAGGAGCAAGTCTCTGGGAGGGACTTTAAGCCGTGGGTCTCGAGTCTGAAGATTTTCAGGCTCGTAAAAGATTCTGAAGCCTGAATGAAAGGCCACTAAGCAAAATTTACCGAATTTTCCCGTCCTAGTACCACCTTGATTTCCTAGATGTCAGTATGAGGCGGAACGCTGACCACGGACCACTCAGGTGACATCTATACGAAAACAAGTGTAACTAAATTAGTATGGTTCAAATTCTTCCCTGTAGAGGGAGGGCGCCTAAATCTCTGTAAAGGGAAAACATGGGCTAATACAATATATATATATATATATATATATATATATATATATATTGTAGGACATTCGATAAAATAAAGGCAATATTGCTATAACATCGCAAAAAAAAAAGATTTAGGCTACTTTTAACATTATCAACGTTGCCAATTTTGGAATAAGCCGCACTCAAATCTGCAGCGCCATTTCTGGATTTATGTCTCATCTGATCGATCTAGAGCTTCCTGGATACCAACTCTTGATTGAAATCGAATGTCTCGTTGAAGTACTTTGATCTTTAAGAATCAGTTATAGGGCTCCTGTCTGTGAATTTGGTGGATGTTCGAGAACTTCCCAATTCCACCTTCTAAACAAATTCTACTGAATATCTTTTTAGGCCGTTATTACTTACTAAATGTGAGAAAAACAGTGAATGTATTCACAATATATTGCCATTTCGAAACTTTAAATATTACAGATTTATACAACAAATAGTCCACCGTTGTGGTCTCGAGGTGGCGTGCTGCCTTGTCACGCAGTGGGCTCAGGTTCGATTTCCGGTCAGGACTAGCTTCGTGGATGAGGTATCTTTGGGGTTTTTCCTCACCAGTAAGACATATTTCAAGCAAACTTTGGGCCCAAACGGTCCATTAACATCATCTGGCCATCATCAGCATCTTCCCGGCGTAAAGTTACGGGAAGATACCACACCTATAATTTCTTAGTCAAATCTGTAAAAAACATAGCATGAAAATGCTACGAAAGCAGTGAAGGACCTGTCCTAGCACAGAACATCTGAAATAGAATATACAAAAAATATGCACACATTATAATACATAATTGCAATGGTCTCCTCTAGGATCGCTGATTTACAACAGAGTTGCCTTTACATATCGAATGTCCTAGTATATATATATATATATATATATATATATATATATCCATCCATCCATAGTAATTCTGCCCGAAGGCAGATCCTTCACTGCAATCATAGCATTTTCGTGCTATGCTTGCAGCTTTACTAGGGAATTGTAGGTGTGTTAGCTTCCCGTTGCCTTTCCACACCGGTGAAGGATGATGATGGTGATGATGATAATGATAAGGATGATGATGATGGCCATATGATTTCGGGGACCGTTTGGGCCTTAAAGTTTTCCTGACATTTGTCTTACAGGTGAGGAAAAACCCCGATAAAAACCTCACCCAGAAAAAACTGCTCCGGCCCGGGGATCGAACCCGGGCCCGCTGCGGGACAAGGCACCACGCTATCTCGAGACCACAGCGTGGGGACTATATATATATATATATCCATCCATCCACAGTAATTCTGCCCGAAGGCAGGTCCTTCACTGCAATCACAGCACTTTCATGCTATGCTTGCAGCTTTACTAGGAATGGTTTAAGTGTGGTAGCTTCCCGTTGCTTTCTACACCGGTATAGGATGATGGTGATGATGATGATAATGATAAGGATGATGATGGCGATGATGGCCATATGATTTCGTGGACCGTTTGGGCCTTCTAAATTTTTCCTGACATTTGTCTTACAGGTGAGGAAAAACCCCGATAAAACCTCACCCAGAAGAACTGCCCAGATCGGGGATCGAACCGAGTCCGCTGCGTGACAAGACAGCACGCTACATCGAGACACAGCGGTAGACATATGAATGGTATGAAAAGAACGATGAACGTTGAAACGACTTCCCGCTACCTCTTGTGTGAATTGAGAATACTACATATATAAGAAAAATGTATGTTTGTGTTGGAATACTTGAGTAGCTCAGTTGGTTAGAGCGCTAAACGTACTGAGTTTAGAGACTCGGGTTAAATCCCGACTCAGGCATTCATTTTTCTTTTCATATCATATTTGCCTTCATTGCCAATTATCAAAAATATAGTTATAACACACACACACACACACATATATTATATATATATATATATATATATATATATATATATTTGGCCACGTTAATTTCAGTGTGTACAAGATAGGATCGGTGAAGATGTAAAAAAAATTCAAAACTTTTTCATGAGAACAACCTCAATAGCTTCATATTTTCGGAATTCTCCAATAAACGAAACGTATAATAATATTGTATACACAAAACGTTGTTTAATTAGCTTTAATATTTGGCACCACTTACAGCTCTTTTCTCTTCGCCATAAATTTAACTTAAACCTTCTCATCACGAAAGCTCTAATTATGTAATCTTCTTCTTTTATATCATAGTATAACCTCTCATCTTATAGGTACAATTCCTTGCCACAATCCCCCAGGTCTTTCTTACCTGTCGGAGAGAGATTTTATACTTTGAATCGCAAGCAATCATTTTTTACCTTAAAATAACAACGAGGAGCTACCCATTTGCCAGAATATGGAATTTCCTTCCGCCCTCTATTACAGATTGTCAAACTATTATAGTCTCTAATATATCCTAGTATTATGGGGTATATGATATTGATGATAATAATGGGCAGGAAATGTTTGGAGATTTTGAAAGTTCTCCTCTAAAGGTGAGGAAATCTCCGAAAAAAATTATACCTGTCCCTACCGGGGCCCGCTGCATATGAGGCAGCGACGCATTCCTGAGGTCACAGTGTTGGACCTATTTGTAATTCTTAGCATGATTATATCTTGGTTTCTTTAAACATTATTTTGGTAGGGAAATCCGTTGCGAGAAGTGGAGATAGTTTATGATGTAGAGTGATGGAATGCCCTACGTTGCGGTATACTCGCATTAAGCAAGGTACGTATTATGGTATGAGGGGGCACGCCGTAGCACAGTGGTTCAACCACTGCGCTACAAACCGGAAGGTCTCGGTGGGTCAGAATTTTTTAAACTGGCCCAAAACTTCTGTTGGCACCATTCCCCTGGGATCGACTCAGCCTCTAACTGAAAAGAGTGCCTGACGCTGTGTTCTGAGGGTAAGGCGGCCGTCACGCAGGGCATGAATACCGGCTGACAAGTGCCGATTGCCTAGAAAAAGTGGGGACCTTAACCTCCTACTATCCCAAGGGTCTCCTATACACTGTAGTGGGTCACTATACATTTGTTGTGGCATGATCTTGTGTTTAAATTATGGTCGGAGGGTAGATACTGGAAACGAGTGGCAAAACATGATTGATTTTCGGAGTATATAGAATCTTAAATAAGAGAACTAGACAGGGGCTGCCTTACGTTATCATCATTTAAAAGAACTCTAATTATATATTTGCCTCAACTTTGGATTGATCATTACCCCCTATAAAGTGCAGCCTTTAAAAAAAAATATGGTGCAACTGTTGATGGAAAGTTAAAGGTTTGAAGAGCGATTCACATCAGTAAATTATTAAGTGTGATGTCTCCTTTGAGTTGAAATCGGGCGGCGTAAATCTTTCTTCATGCAGCATTCGTATCGTTTGCTTCAGTGGAGCAATCGATAATATGCTCTCTTGCGGCGCTTGGGCCCAGGTTCGATCCTGATTTGCAAGAATTTTTTAAAATAAATTTTCATAATTCCTACATGTTACCAGGCTTCGTTAAATAAATAAATAAATAAATTAGTGTATATAGGGAAACAAATTAATTAAAGGAAACAGGTCACTGTATAGAAATGAATAACGATTGTAACATCTCATTACTTCGTCTACAAAACCCGATGCATAACAAGATTATTTATTTCACACAACTAATGCTAAGCGCGTCTGATTACTTTAAACTAAGTTAATATCTACAAATAAATCCTGGAGTATTGCATCGCTTCATAGAGACTATTTATAGCAGGGATAGTTGTGGTCTAGTGGAGCAAGCATCTGTTTTCCATGCATGAGGTCGCGTGTTCGATTCCGCTGTCATAATTCTCTCTCTCTCTCTCTCTCTCTCTCTCTTCTCTCTCCTTATTTCAATTAATTTTGTTTGTTTCATTTATTTGTTTGATTTTCTTTTATTTACAGCATTTACCGCACTATGTATTTACGAGGAATTGTTTTCCCTTGCACTAACACAACGAAATAGAACGGATTATAGTTTCTTACATAGTGGTGCACTTGTGAACCCAGGAGCTGATCTCTGATCATACGCAATGAGTTCTGGGTCTTGAAATTAGCTGTGCGCCATCAATTATTTCAAAACTGTCATGTATTAAGTTGTGTAACTCGTTTAATTATTATATTATTATTATTATTATTATTATTATTATTATTATTATTATTATTATTATTATTATTGTTTTACTTTGTAATTTTTTTTTTATTTACCGATACATTAGATAGGGACTGTCTATCTTATCTTTCTTGTGTACATTCAACTATATGTTTTAGTTTTAATTTTAAATATGACTAACATTATTATGTTATGGATCTTGCTCCTATAAATATTACTTTATTGCCCGAATATTCATTAGTATTTAATATTAATATGGAAATGAGTTTTTGTACGCGAGGCCATGAACCTACGGGTTCGATAGTGCCAGTGAGGTAGTTAGTAATGGAAATTAAAACCTAGAACAATAAGTAAATTAAGCAGAAATGGATTTTTGGAGGCGTTCGGCGGGAATTTCAAGTAGAGATAACATAAGTAATAGTGTAATTGAACAAAAAATACTCCGTCGCGCCCACCACCGAAAAGCAATTTAACTAAGAAGGAGGACTAGCGCTAAAAACTTTAAATAATGATAATAATATCACCATTTTACCAGCCGATAAAGGAAACTCTACAGTTGTTATGAATACACCACGAATACAAAGAGAAATAATAGAGATTCTGACACCAGAAACATACAAACCTATCAAGCGAGACCCTACATCCGGCATTCTCGAAAAAACCAACAATCTTATCAAGCAATCGTCCTTGCCAGAAGAAATTAAGAAGAAATTACGCGTATCCGAAGCTAAACCTCCAAGACTCTATGGTCTTCCAAAAATACACAAGAACAACATTCCACTCCGGCCAATTGTCAGTACCATCGGTTCCCGACCTACTTACTGGCAAAGCATCTTACAGGACTTCTGAAACCACTCCTTGGAAAAACGGACAGCTACATCAGAGACTCGACACATTTCATTGAGAGACTACGGAATATAAACGTAACATCTCAAGATATACTGGTTAGCTTCGATGTGGTTTCCCTTTTCACCATGGTGCGGTAAATGAGACCATGGACTACATTAGACAGATTTTCACAGAAGAAATATCCAATTTATTCAGGCATGTACTAACTACTACTTACTTCCAATGGAACAACAGCTACTATGAACAGACCGACGGAGTAGCCAGGGCAGTCCTCTAAGCCCAGTAGTAGCGAAATTTTTCATGGAGAAATTCGAAGAAGAAGCACTAAAAAACAGCTCCCAAGTCTCCAGAACATTGGTTCGCTATGTTGATGACACCTTCGTAGTATGGAGACATGGCAGTGAAGAATTGGAACTTTTCCTTCAACACCTTAACAGCAGGACACAACAAAATACAGTTCACTATGGAAAAAAGAAGATAATGGAAGACTTCCTTTCCTGGATGTTCAAATAATAAGGACTGGCAATGGGGAATTCAACATACAGTTTACAGAAAACCTACACACACAGACCGATATCTGCAGAAAGACTCTAACCACCATCCAAGACAAAAGCGAGGTGTCATTAAGACACTGTTCGACAGAGCGACTAAGTTATGCCAACCACAACACTTTTAAACAAGAACAACACCATCTGTTCAATTGTTTCCAGAAAAATGGCTACACATCCAAAGAAATAAGACAAACCATACATCCACGAAGACAGCACGTCAGAATGGATAACACACCCTCAACCAGCATAGCCTACTTACCATATGTACAAAGAGTCACAGATCGTATCGGAAAACTCCTACGAAAATACAACATAAAAACAGTTTACAGACCTACAAGAAAATAGAAGACTGCCTTCGCTCAGCTAAGGATCCTCGGCCACCTCTCTCCACTTGCGGCGTATATCGACTTCCTTGTTCGTGTGGTAAATCATATATAGGGACCACGAAAAGAAGTATAGCCACCCGTTTATCAGAACATAAAAAGAAACTGCAGACAAGGAGAAATGGATAAATCAGCTGTAGCAGAACATGGCCATTACGAATGGACACCAGATTCTATTCGGACGATACACAAGTTTTAGCCACAACTTCCTACTATTTCCCTAGATTATACCGAGAGGCTATAGAAATATACAAGCATAAGGGAAATATTAACAGAAAAGAAGAAGGTATCAAACTGTCTAAGGCCTGGTTTCATACACTAGAAAATAAATGCATTAACACCAGTGACAACAAGGAGACGACTATTAGCCAATCAGCAAGAGCCACGCCCACTCACCCTGCCCCACCACTAATACAACGTCCTCTACGTCCACAGCGCTCATTCTAAGTAGATCTTCCGACCAGGAAACACGCATAGAAGCACTCGCCACTGAAAGATGCCCTCCGCAGTTGAGGGCGAAACGTCTGGTATCAACACCAACTATGGACCACGGCCACATAACCCGGAATCACTCAACATTACGATTACCGGCCGTGAAAGCCTGCATTCAACTAAAAGATGATTGTTCAAACTTTAATTGTGACTTCATAAAAAACAAAGGATTAAAATAGTATAACTAACTAACTAACTGGCACTATCGAACCCGTAGGTTCATGGCGCGCGGACATAGGCTCTCCATACATCCCTATCCTGAGCTAATATGTTCCAAACATTCCCTGTATAATCCACTTCTCTCAAATCATAGTTAATGTTATTCTCCCACCTCTTTCCTGGTCTACCAACTGGGCGTGTTCCCTCTGGTTGTCCTACAAGAAGCTTCCATGCACGTCTTTCATTCCCCATTCGTGCAACATGTCCTGCCCAACGCAGTCTACGAGTCTTAAATGTTCTTATTATATCTGGCTTCTATAAAGACCATGTAGTTCATTGTTAAGTAGTCTTCTCCATTCGCCTGTCTGTTCATCTCTCTTTGGTCCAAATATTTCCTAAGAATTTTATTATCAAATACTCGTAATCTCCTTTCCTCCCTAAAGTAAGAGTCCATGTTCGCATCCATATAAGATTACTAGTAGAATAATAGATTTTATATATTTTCATTTTTACGTTTATGAAAGGAGTTGGGTAGTCAATAGTCTCTGTAATGCATAATAGCACGCATTTCCAGAATTGAGCTTATGTTTAATTTCTTTGTGCATCTCATTCCTATTTGTGATTATTGTTCCTAGGTATTTGAATTCTGCCACCTCCTCAAAATTTCCCTCATTTGTCATTAGCTGTCCATTTCCATTATATAATGTATATCTATGTGATTAAAATAATATAGTCATGTAAAAAGAACGACAGAAGACAGATTTCCAAGAAGAATACTCGAATTAATACCATTTGGTAGAAGAAGAAAACGGCCAAAAAATAACGTGGATTAATGATATTTGAGCATCATGAGGGACGGTAGAAATTGGAATGACAGAGAGCTTTGCAGGAGAGCGGCAGTAGATTAATTGGGCTGAGGAAGATGTGAAACATTGTGAAACAAGCTAAATAAATAAATACATTTTCATATTATAGTTAATTGTGAATCCAGTATTCTAATCCTAGTGAGTGGAAGAAAGGCCATATGCTAAATAAATACATTTTCCACCGAGACTAGTTAAAATAATAAGAAAAAATGTTGGTTTCGAAGTTGAAATTTTAATAGATCAGAAGCTATAGTGAGGTACATAATCTACCTTATTTAAGCTCTTATACATCTTGGGTTAGTGGGTTAATTGTGCAGTTTCCCCACTGGATTTTCGATAATGCCTCTTGTTCTCCAAATTACTGCGATATCATTTACATAGTCGCTGAAGATGATAATGGAGCTGAATAATTTATCGAGACGAGATGGGAGTAGGTATAAAGGAAGTCAATTAGTCAATGACGTTGTAACTACTGTGTTAAGACCCTGAACTGAGGTAAGATACTCCAGTGTACTTAACTACTGTTATTGAATCAATTTTTTATAACACATACTCAAATTGACCTTTTTAATTTCTTAATTTCAATTTGCAACACTTCGGTTTATTCTTTGCACTATAACGAAATTTCGGATTTCCTATATAATAAATTACTTGTAGTCCGTGTTCATACAATGACTATTTAACTCATGCCCCAAATGGGAGTCAATGACCAATCACGTTTCAAAGATTTTTTATTTACAAAACACAGGCGTTTTTCACCTCGATTTTATCAGTTTAATTTTATCACTTTAAAATCAAGCTCCTCCTTTTAAACATTCTGAATAGGTCATAGCATTATTTTGCGGTGAATAACTCTGCAATAAATATGGCTACCAGATTGTATATATAGTGCACGAATGTAAACAGACACTGCTTGCGGTGGTATTATAGAAAAAAACGTTCGTAGTAATTGATTATACCACAATAAAAAGAAACTACTATTTGCACTTTCTTAAACGTATTATTTCCCAGATAAATACATTCCAGAAAAATATAATTGACATATTACATCATAGGACATCAGAAATGAATTAATATACAGTTTCATGCGTTTCATTTTTTCTCCACTAGGATGCATTCTTACAATATTGCGATCCTTTGGCAATAAATAGTATGATCTGGCTGCAGTGATGAACAAATGAAGCATAACAAACTTTTCTCATTTGTTTTCGAACATCTCCGTTACATTAAATACCGGTATATAAATATTTATAATAACTATATTTAATAATAATTTGTGAGTAAACAACCTAATTTTATTCGTTAAATAGTCCTAACAAATGTCACTCTTGATTTCGAAATTCTCCACATAAATTCACTACTCACTTCGTGAGTCATGAATTTATCGATAATTTGGAAAAAATTCGTGGCATTACTTATGACAGACGTTATTTTCATGTTTTACCACACCTAGAAGTTTTGGTATGAATTTAATATATATTTAAGAATAAATTTCTTAGGAAAATTTTTGTATCGAAGAGAGATGAACAGACAGGCGCATGAGGAAATCTCCTTAACAGTGAGCTACATTGCTTTGTGGGAAATCATATACAATAAGAAGAGCTAAGTCTCGTAGACTGCAATGCGCAGGACATGGGGCACGAATGGGGATTGAAAGAGGGACTGGAAGCTCATTTTAGGAACCACGGAGGGAAATCGCATAGAATACAGGTCAGAATGAGGTGGAAGAATAGTATTAACTGTGTATTTGAGGAAATTAATAATACAGGGATGATTGGAGCACATTTGCTTAGGTCTGAGATGTATCGAGAGCTTATGATTTGATAGTGCCAAGGTAGGTAGGTTAGTTACATATATTTTTAAAACAGTTCTAATTTTACCACGGTATATATATATATATATATATATATATATTATATAGAGAGAGAGAGAGGAGAGAGAGAGAGAGAGAGAGAATGTGTGTGTGTGTGTGTGTATTTCTTTAAATCGTGGAACAGAAGGTAGCTCCAAGGGACGAATAGGGTGTTTATAACTAACTAACTAACTCACTGGAACTATCGAACCCGAAGGTTCATGGCCGCGCGGACATAAGCTCTCCATACATCCCTATCCTGAGCTAATGCTTTCCAATCATTCCCTGTATAATCTACTTCCCTCAAATCATAGTTAATGTTGTTCTCCCACTTCATTCTTGGTCTACCAACTGGACGTTTTCCCTCTGGCTTTCCTACAAGAAGTTTCCATGCACGTCTCTCATTCCCATACGTGCAACATGTCCTGCCCATCGCAGTCTACGAGACTTAAATGTTCTTATTATATCTGGCTTCCTATAAAGACCATGTAGTTCATTGTTATGTAGTCTTCTCCATTCACCTGTCTGTTCATCTCTTTTGATCCAAAAACTTTCCTAAAGAACTTTATTCTCAAATACTCGTAATCTCCTTTCCTCCCTTAAAGTAAGAGTCCAGGTTTCGCATCCATATAATATAACTGGTAGAATAATAGTTTTATATATTTTCAGCTTAACGTTTTTTGAAAGGAGTTGGGACATCAAAAGTCTCTGCAATGCATAATAGCATGCATTTCCAGAATTGAGCCTATGTTTAATTTCTTTTGCCATCTCATTCCTATTTGTGATTATTGTTCCTAGGTATTTGAATTCAGCCACTTCCTCAAAATTTCCTCATTTGTCATTAGCTGTCCACTTCCATTATATACTGAATTTCTACGTGTGACCATATATTTAGTTTTACTGATATTTATTTCCAGTCCTATTTCTTAGTGTTACTCAATAGTGTGTGCGTGTTGGCCTTTAGTATCTCCTCGCTATCGGCCAGTAGTACTACATCATCAGCATAAACTAACAGCTTATTAATACCATTGAGTTGTAAGCCTTCCTCATTCTCTAAAGATTTAATGGCATGCTCTAGTACAAATTAAATAGTAAAGAGAGAGATAGGGTTGTTTATAGTTATAATAAATGTATTTTCGTTTGTTCGAAAGAGTAAATACATTATATACTTAATAATGGTAATAGTAATAATAATATTAATAATATGATGTTGAGTGATTCCGGGTTCTGTGGCCGTCGTCCATAGTTGGTGTTGATACCAGACGTTTCGCCCTCAACTGCGGAGGGCATCTTCAGTGGCGAGTGCTTCTAGGCGTGTTTCCTGGTCGGAAGCTCTACTTAGAGTGAACGCTGCGGGTGTTGTATTGATACTAGTGGTGGGAGCAGGGTGAGCGGGCGTGGCTCTTGCTGATTGGCTAATGGTCGTCTCCTTGTTGTCCTAGTTGTTGATGCATTTATTTCTAGTGTACGGTACCAGGCCTTAGACAGTTTAATACCTTCCTCTTTTCTGTTAATATTTTCCTTATGCTTGTGTATTTCTATAGCCTCTCGATATAATCTAGGGAAATAATAGGAAGTTGTGGCTAAAACTTGTGTATCATCGAATAGAATCTGGTGTCCATTCATAATGGCATGTTCTGCTACAGCCGATTTATCCATTTCTCCTTGTCTGCAGTTTCTTTTGTGTTCTGATAAACGGGTGGCTATACTTCTTTTTGTGGTCCCTATGTATGGTTTACCACACGAACAAGGAAGTCGATATACGCCGCAAGTGGAGGAGAGGTGGCCGAGGATCCTTAGCTGAGCGAAGGCAGTCTTCTATTTTTCTTGTAGGTCTGTAAACTGTTTTTATGTTGTATTTCGTAGGAGTTTTCCGATACGATCTGTGACTCTTTGTACATATGGTAAGTAGGCTATGCTGGTTGAGGGTGTGTTATCCATTCTGACGTGCTGTCTTCGTGGAGTATGGTTTGTATGTACAAAGAGTCACAGATCGTATCGGAAAACTCCTACGAAAATACAACATAAAAACAGTTTACAGACCTACAAGAAAAATAGAAGACTGCCTTCGCTCAGCTAAGGATCCTCGGCCACCTCTCTCCACTTGCGGCGTATATCGACTTCCTTGTTCGTGTGGTAAACCATACATAGGGACCACAAAAAGAAGTATAGCCACCCGTTTATCAGAACACAAAAGAAACTGCAGACAAGGAGAAATGGATAAATCGGCCTGTAGCAGAACATGCATTATGAATGGACACCAGATTCTATTCGATGATACACAAGTTTTAGCACAACTTCCTATATTTCCCTAGATTATATCGAGAGGCTATAGAAATACACAAGCATAAGGAAAATATTAACAGAAAAAGAGGAAGGTATTAAACTGTCTAAGGCCTGGTTACCGTACACTAGAAATAAAATGCATCAACACTAGGGACAACAAGGAGACGACCATTAGCCAATCAGCAAGAGCCACGCCCCGCTCACCCTGCTCCCACCACTAGTATCAATACCAACACCCGCAGCGGTTTTCTCTAAGTAGAGCTTCCGACCAGGAAACACGCCTAGAAGCACTCGCCACTGAAGATGCCCCTCCGCAGTTGAGGGCGAAACGTCTGGTATCAACACCAACTATGGACCACGGCCACAGAACCCGGAATCACTCAACATCATGATTACCGGCCGTGAAGCCTGCATTCAACTAATAATTAATAATAATAATAATAATAATAATAATAAAGGACTTAAATATTTTTAATTTTAACAGATAGAATTGACAACATGAGGAAACAACTGGTATGAACATGTCAAGAGAATGCCTACAGATAGAATCCCTCAGCTGTTACTAAAGTACAAACCAATAGGACATAGAAATGTTTGGACGCCCATTTACTAGATGGGAGGATTCATTAAATCCCACTTGATGTGAAACAGGTCAAAAGGCCTAATTTCATGAAGCAGAATAATAATAATAATAATAATAATAATAATAATAAAATTAATATAATGGAAATAACGTAAAATTCAGCCTGTGAATGAATGGGTAGGTAGGCCTATCAAGAAGGGAAATAAAGTAGTAGGCATGCTCTTCGCTTGCAATAGTTAAAACAGTTAAAGATGATGGTTTATGCCTGAACTCGAGATTTGAACCTAACATTTTCAGCTTGAAACTCAATTGTGCTTTCCAGAGAATCCAGGAGAAGGAGAGCACCCTACCCGGTGCACTGTGATTTCAAATAGAGAAAAAATTATATATATTCCTGCTGTATTGCGTGTATAGGACTACTGGTTAATACATCAGCGTGTAAACTTTAAGATCCCGGATTTCAATTCTAGCTCAGCCTAATATATTATATATATATTAGTTGTATGAAGAAAGCGGAATAACCGTGTCTCCAAAAATTATTATTAGTGACTATTTAACTCATGCCCCAAATGGGAGTCAATGACCAATCACATTTCAATGATTTTTTATTTACAACCAATTCACAGTCGTGTTTTCGCCTAACATTTACCAACTAAAGGTATATAATAAAAGAAAGCACCTCGTTTTAACATTCTGAATAGGTCATAGCATTATTTTGCAACGACTGGCCCTCTAAGAAATACGGCTACCCAGATCGTATATATATATATATATATATATATATATACATAGTGCATGAATATCAGCAGAAAGCGCATGCGATAGATAATATAAAAACATATGTAACAATTGATTATACCACACAAAAAAAAGGAAACACTGTTTGCACTTTCTTAAACGAATTATTTTCTAGGAAATAACGTTGCAGAAAAATATAATTGACATATTTACATCATAGGACATCAGACACCTACAATGTTGGTTATAAATTTCTCCACTAGGGTGCATTCTTACAATATTGCGATCCTTTGGCAATAAATAATAATATGATCTGTTGCAGTGATGAACAAAGGAAGGAAATTAAGCGTTCCAATCGTTTCTCATTAATTTTCAAAAATCGCCGTTTTAATTAAATATATAGATATTTTAAAATAACTATAGTTAAATAATGATTTGTCAGTAAACAGTTTAATTTTATTCATTAAATAGTCCTAACAAATGCCACTCTTGATTTCCAAATTCTCTAGATAAATTCGAAATCACTTGTGGCATTACTTATGATAAGTTATTAAAATTGCACGCTATACATTACAACTGGTACATCTTCAAGGAAACCACAACAAATATGAAAAAATAACGTTCCCAAAAAGCTGTAAATATGAATATATATATTTGGGGACAAAAATTAGAGCAGATAGAAGTCATGATGCTGAAATTTAAGAGGATAAATAGAGAAAATTTGTAATATAACAATTAAATGGTGTTTTATGGGATAAGAATATAAGTTCTATAACAAAATAAACATTTTTGATACAATAATAAGAAGTACACTGACATGCGGTGCAGAAACATGGGAATTACAATCTAAATAAATAAATTAATTAATTCTGCAGCATTTGATTTTTGGAGGCGTTCAGCTGGAATTTCTAGGAGAGAATAAAACAGTATAATTAAACAGAAGATGAATGTTCAAACTTCAAATCTGGATTTCATAAAAAAAAAACCAATTGCGATGTTGGTAAAATGGTATAGTCATGTAAATAGAATGTAAAGCAGATTCCCAAGAAGAATACTAGAATGGGTGTCAATTGGTAGAAGAAAAAGAGGACGGCTATAAGTAACATGGTGGAGTTGTGAGCAACATGAGGGAATTCAAATACCTAGGAACAATAATCACAAATAGGAATGAGACGCACAAAGAAATTAAACATAGGCTCAATTCTGGAAATACGTGCTATTATGCATTGCAGAGACTTTTGATGTCCCAACTCCTTTCAAAAAACGTTAAACTGAAAATATATAAAACTATGATTCTACCAGTTATATTATATGGGTGCGAAACATGGACTCTTATTTTAAGGGAGGAAAGGAGATTACAGGTATTTGAGAATAAAGTACTTACGAACATTTTTGGACCAAAGAGAGATGAACAGACAGCTGAATAGAGAAGACTACATAACAATGAACTACATGGTGTTTATAGGAAGCTAGATGTAATAAGACAGTTAAGTCTCGTAGACTGCGATGGGCAGGACAACGTTGCATGTATGGGGAATGAAAGTCGTGCATGGAAGCTTCTTGTAGGAAACCCAGAGGGAAAACGCCCAGTTGGTAGACCAAGAATGAGGTGGGAGAATAATATTAACTGTGATTTGAGGGAAGTAGATTATACAGGGAATGATTGGAAAGCATTAGCTCAGGATAGGGATGCATGGAGAGCCTATGTTCGCGCGGCCATGAACTTACGGGTTCGATAGTGCCAGTGAGTAATTAAGTAAGTAAGTATGAGGGAAAAAATAATTGGATTATGTAGATTGGAATGACAGAAAGATATGGATGAGAATGATAGTAGATTAATTGGGCCCAGGAATATGTTGTGAAACACTGAAACCTGCAAAACAATAAATAAAAAAACTTTAAATCTTGGATTAAGAAGTATACGTTAGTGCCTACCGGTGTTTATTATTTCTTATAGTATATTTTGATCTTGCAGCATAAGATCTTGAGGGGAATGCAGACCTACTAGTAAATTCATTATAAAGTGAAAGAACTCAATAGGTTTATTGTTTCGAAATTTGCTAAATGACATAAGATCCCTTGCTGCAATAACTAATTCACTGATACTATCTAACCCCTAGGTTCATGGTCGCGCTTAAGCTTTCCATATATTCCATCGCGAGCTATTGTTTTCCAACCATTCCCTGTATAATTTCCTTTATAAAATCATGTTTAATGTTATTATCGCATATCACTCTTGACCTACTAACTAGGCGGCACCTCTCTGGTTTCTAAGTCTCTCTTTCATTCCCCATTTGTGCTACATATCTACCCATCGCCATTAATTTGATAATTATCTCTTATTATTAGTCTACATCTGCATTCCCATAAAGATTCTCTAGCTGGCTTTTAAGAGACTTCTCCGTTCACCTGTCTGTTCGTCTCTTAAAAAATCACTGACATTATCGAACCTGTAGGTTCATGGCCACGCGGACATGAGCTCTCGATACATCTCTATCCTGAGCCGATAATTTCCAATCATCCTCTGCATATTCTACTCCCCTCAAATCATAGTTAATATTATTCTCCCACCTTATTCTTGGCCTTCCTCCGGACGCTTTCCTTCTGGTTTTCCTACAAGGAGTTTTCAACTCCCTCTTTCTTTCTCCATTCGTGCCACATGTGCTGCCCGTCGTAGTCTGTTTCTCTCTCTTGGATCCAATATTTATTTAAGATTTTTATTCCTATATACTCGGAGTATTTTCTCCTCCTTCAAAGTAAGAGTCCTTATTTCACATCTATATAGTTAGAGGACTAAACATTTTATATATCCCGAGTTATTTTTTTTTAGAGAAATTTATGTAATTATACATTGAACTATTTGCAAGCCTAAGTACGGCCCTAATGGAATATATGTTTACTGAAATTTTGCAGAAATCTTGAGAGAAATTGATCTTAGCTCATTCTTCTCCTCACTTGATAACTCACGTACTAGAGTTTGAAGGTGGAAACATTTAGTTGGGGGAACGAAACAGACATGTATATTTGTCAGAATTAAACTTTGAAATTAAATACCTTGGAATGTAAAGTAAAGTTTTGGCAACACGTGTTTACGTTTACAACTAAAGGATGTTCTTGAATACAATGAAAATACCTATTATCCTTGTAGCTTATGGACAAGTATCAATAATAATGAGTTATTTTACGTGAATTACTATTGTGTTTATTATAAAATAGGCTTATCCATAATTTATATTTCATTGTGTTTTTTAAGTAGTAGGCCTAGAATGAGTACCGCGCATGTCGCGGGATAACTTTATTAATCACAGAATTACTGTGTGCCCAAGAGCATCCGTTTTATACAATTGATTTTCAATAATAGGGGCTTCATCACATCTCATCCCTCCACCTAATATTGCTCCGAATATGAATGAATGATTTATTTTATTATTATTATTATTATTATTATTATTATTATTATTATTATTATTATTATTATTATTATTATTACTCTACCCTTGTGGTCTCAAGGTAGTGTCATTGCTTCGTACGCATTTTTCTTTCTCTCTTTTTTTGTGCCTTTTCCCACAGCAGATTATCCCCCACAATTGACATCGGGTCCCTCTGACCTCCAGCAGGAATCTTACCTTTTATCTCCCTTCAAATTTGGGATTGGGTTCGACCAGCAGTCGGGACAAGTTTTCCGAGTAGTGTTCTTTTTCTGGGGGTTTCTTCACCTGTAAGACAAATATCAGGAAACTTTAAAGCTCAAACTGTCCCCGAACACCATCTGGCCATCATAATCATTATTTTCACATTTGACGTGTTTGATATGAATATGTGTGAATGGTGTGTTTCGTCTTAATGTTGTGTTGTCTCAGAGGAGGCCCTGACATTGAGCTGATCACTCATACGGAGAGGCACTCCATGTCCTTATGTGGTCAAAAATGTATGTTTGTTATCCATAATTAAAATTGTTTTCCTTCCAGGTCGTGTCACAGTAAAGGCCCGGGTAGCATGTGGCAATTAAACGTACCTACAAGATCTTCTTCTTCACTTCACGGGCTAGGCAAATTGCCTGTTCCGCCTCACAGTTGTTCTATCTTTTCACTGGCCTCCCTACATTCCTTGAACCTCTTGGCTTGTAGTTAAATCCTGCTTTTGATAACCATGTTACATTCATTATTTCTACATGTCTAAACCATTTATCTCTATATTCTTTAATTTTATCATTCAATGGATATATATTTAACTCTGTTCTTATGTCTTCATTCTTTATCGGATCCAGTCTTGTAGAGCCTTTTGTTTCTGGCTGAACTCTGTGAGAGAGATAGTTTGGAAATTTTTAAGTGATCGGGTTACCAGCCCAGACGCACAACCACATTCCCTAGTGGATCGGGGATTTATTTCGGAGTTTCCTTCTCCTAGACGGGTTGCTAACCAAAGATTTGGAGTCCCATATACTCCTTGTCTTGCAGGTTTCTTCTTCCGCCTTCTTTACCGTTGAGAACAATATTCTTCTTCCGCTTCTGAAGCCTTTGAGGTTCCCGCGTTGGAGTTAGTTCGCTTCCCTTCTCCTCTTACTAGATAGCGAGTTAGTTAAAAACCAGACTTCCCTATCAAGTCGTCTGGGTCATAAGGTACTGGGCCCCTCCATCACGACAAGGTCTAGCCCGTGGGAGGAGTACCTATAAGGTGAGAGGTTAAACTGCGTATGGAATTGAATTATTATTATTATTCATTATTAGCATTGTTATTATCGTTATTATTATTATTATTATTATTACTATTATTATTTTATTACTATTATTGTTATTATATTTATTATTATTATTATTAAGGGGTGGATTTCTATGACCTAAACATGGAAAATATGCATGCATTTATGGCCTATAAAAAGGTTTAAATATTACCTAAAAATACAAAATATGACCTTATAATTGAATGAATGTTTTACCCGTACTATACTAATTGTTCATTCATATACATTTTCAATTGTATCATAAGAAAAAAAGGAAACCTTCTTCTATTGTCCAGTGGAAACAATTGCTACCTGTTAAGAGAACCTTCCAAACAAGTGAACTGTGAAACTTACGATTTTTATACAGATACAATGTTGGTTATTTCCAATCGCCTGATGACTATTGTATATCTGGCTTAACTTGGCAATGAGAGAGATGGAGATATAAGGTAGATCCTTGACCGCTTTCGCTCAGTTACAAAAGAGAGAACCCACCCTGTTGTCAGTTTCCGTCTTCCCCCTTCCCCCTATTAACTTCTGGTGAAGAAACACCGACAACATATTTTGCGAGTGAGAGAGGCGACCACAGCTGTCTCTTTCTACATATTTCTTGCAAAGTTAAGCCAGACAGAAATAGGCTATTAAAAAAACCCAAAATATGACTATCATAGAAATAAGCAGAAGTTTGACCAAAGATCTGAAAAAGTAAGAAATATGACTTTTAAGACCCAATAAAACCACTTAATCTTAATAATATGGCATATATAAATGTTTTTACTTACTTGAAGCTTAGAATATAGGCTTTGGTAAAAATATGACATGTCATAGGAATCCGCCCCTTAATTATTATTATTATTATTATTATTATTATTATTATTATTTTATTTTCCATCTTTATGGTCTCGAAGAAGCGACGTTACTAATGCAGTGGAGAATGATGTAAACAAAATAATATATAATAGATTAATACCAAATTGAAAGTAATAGTTTTATATTTGAAGAGTTTTAGAAACTGAAGAGTGGTAGATAGGAATACAATTAATATATTTCCCAAGTGGTGTAGACTTGTCTTAGCCAACTAATATTTGATCTGAAGCAATGACTGTAACTGGTGGCAGATCACTGGGTCAAACAGTGATGGGAGAATGAACGAGAGAGGAAATCACTACTGGCATTGCATCCCTACTCCTACAACATGCCGATTCCATTACTGTTAGGATCCAGTGAAAATTAGGTAATGGAAAACCTGGATAGTGGGAGAGCACAGAAATAGAAGGTTCGTCAGGATTTCAACTTTTTTTTATCACCACTCATTCGCTTCCATTTCGTTCTTCATCTACCCACCTTTAACCATTACCTATTTCTCTTAACCATCTTACGTGGTCAATAAGTTTTTCTCATTATGTATTTGTATGTTTCTTTCAAAATCTATACAGTTTTCTTATATTTTACATTCCCATTTATTAAATATTATCAAATTCTGAAGACTTTTAGCTATTGAGGTTGTTCTCACGAAAACATTTCTTTTACAAATCCTCATCAAGCCTAATTATTAGCCAGCAAAAATTATCTTAACATATTTATATGTGGTAAGATTGCCTAATTTAGGATGCATTAATTGAATTGATCTAATATTTTAAAAAGTAATGGATAAATTAAAGAGATTTCATTTGATTTTGTATCAAATTATACAATGATATGCAATAATGATGACCAGGCTACGGCAAATAATATGTTTTCAAGTTTTCAAGTACTGTGCGACTTAACTGTAGACTGAATCAGAGAGAATACGGCAATTACGTCACGACCATAGTATCTACAGTTAACATAGAAAACGTAACTATTAATTTCATTGCTGAATAACATGTGATTTAATATGCCTACAGTTGTGAATGTGTAAGTTTTTAGTATGTACCAGCTGTCAGAGTAAGCCGACTTTATAATGTACACTTAGGGACAAAAAGAATGAGCCGCTGAAAGAAGCAGAGTTCCTGTTATGGCCCATTGCACATGCTCGGAAAGCCATAGCTGCGGTTCACGAGGAAACGCATTGTTAAATGTTTTAAATACGCTCTATTTGGTTTTAACCGTCTTAAATAGTTAGAGAACAGTGAAGGAGACGTGTTTCTAGATATTTACAAGTGTTCGACAAATGCAATATTACTCAAATTGCGACATTTTAAATAAAGTTGAACTTTCGTTCATAGTAAAAAAGTAAACACGGCAGCTTGTATCCGGCGTTCGAGTAGTGTAGATCGTTAAACTACTTACAACGACACGAAATATATGTGAAAGTCAGGGTTCGAATCATCCACCAATATTTTTTATTCAATTGTATTTTCGCAAAATACATCCTATAACATTTAATTTCTGTCACATAATCTATGGCCACTCTACACTATCTTAAGTAATATTCCCTGCCTTCGTAAACTCTGTAATACCATTTAGCTACCGGTATAAATTTAATTGTGTGCGCAGTACTACATTTTAATAATAATGCTATAAACTTATGTAATAAAATATAATACAGCTTCATATATTTATGAGTTTATCTTTAACCGATCTGGTATTTCTTCATTTCTTCCACTTACTTATACCAGACTCTTTTAAATTTACTATCTAACCTCCCTTGGTTCTCTTTTTTTTTACCTCGACGCTATTAGGGCATCCGAGGACTAAGGAGTCTTTCTTTTTCTTCCATTTCTTCTCTTCCTTTATTTTCTTTATTTCATTTTCTTCTCCAGAAAAGCCTAACCAGAGGCTATAAGATGGCAGCCCCATCACTGGTCTTGCCTTCCTTTGGCCAGCAACCAATCGAAGTGACTATTATTATGCTTTCAAGTCTTATACGAGAATTTCCCGGAAGGATCAAACTTATGACGACCATAGCAAATATCTCTGGGCCATCCAATGAAATGTTGGAGGGAAAATGTTCTATACGATCGTAACAGGCCTTGGCCTAATACTTGGAAGGAAGAAGAAGAAGAAGAAGAAGAAGAAAATATAGTCATTATGTATTAGTGAGGAAAAAGTTTCATCCTTCAATTAAAATATTTGGTTTATATAAGTCAAGTCCAGCATAATAACAGCCCATAGATAATTGACAGTAATAATAATAATAATAATAATAATAATAATAATAATAATAATAATAATAATAATAATAATAATAATGAGATGTATCAAATTATATAATTACATGGGGATCAAAATTAACTCAAAATGTACCCAAGAAAAAGAAGATAAATTTTTAAAAGTTTGGGTATAGGAAGATGTTTTATTTCACTGCAAACCTGTTTATAAGTAGATAGATAAATAAATAATATTAATAATAAAAATAGTAATACTTCCAAATAGTACTTTTTTTCTTTAAGAATGGACATACGGAATAAAATAGAAAGCATTTTAACAATTAAAAAACTTAGCTCATCAGGAATCGAACCTGTAACCTCTTGCATACGATTCTAGCCACTAAGCACTATGCGAAGCTTTGGCTTCCTTGTTGTGTTTAGAAAGAATGATCTTGAACGAAGAAAGGTATCGTATTGTAGCTCTACTGTGCTATTATAGTTGGTTTGTGTGAATCGCGCGTTAGAACTTGAAATATTCAAGATCAAGAGTATTTTTGTCCCTAAGTGTACATAGAGAAATGGCATCACTAGGTTGCCGACTGTCTTGATATTGTCTCAGCCAGTTTCTCGCACATTATAAACTAAGTAAGTTATTTTTTTCATAACTTCATGTCTCGGTACTATTTCTCCGTAGTCTTCTAATAAGTTATATGGTTTGTTTTTAACTGCAATCCTGTATGTTTATATAAGTTGGCTTACGACAATTTGTTATCCACTTTAACGTTTAGAAAAATGTCTACCGTTGTGGTCTCTAGATAGCGTGCTGCCTTGTCATGCAACGAGCAAGAGTTCGAGTCTCGGTCGGGACAAGTTTCCTGTTTTTTTTTTTCCTCACCTTTAAGACAAATGTCTGGAAACGTTAAGACCCAAACGGTCCCCGAACATAATTTGGTCATCATAATCATCATCATTCATATTCGAGCTAGATTATGTTTACGATTAATGACTCTACAGGCGCACCACTATTATCATCACTCATCATATCATCGGGGCAGCGTAACGTCGCCTTCCAGGCACCCCAGACTCAGAAGTAGGTTACAATTACGCCAATGCCAGAAGTGAACATCAGAAATGTCGAAATGACAACCTGGCGCATTGAATTAAAATGTAAAATGTTTAGAAAAATAATTATATTCCGTGAAACAGTAAAATCGAACCCTATATTTGAGTGATTGAGGAATTCACTTGGTTCAGACATTTCTTCTGTCTTTGTTTTTCGTTCAACTCTTTCTCCATATTTATTCATTTCTTTTAAATTTTTTTATTTTATTTTTTCTCTCTTGTCTGAGGTAGGCTTCCTAAAAACCTCGATTTCCCATGGGCTCCATATTGCATTAGAACAAGAGATCCTTGGTTGTTACATACTTCTTGAAATTTTTGACTGATGATAGAGAAAGGACAAGGAGAGAGAGATAGATACATAGAGAGAAAGAAAAAAGACAAAGATCACACTCATTACTTACCCATATGGAAATATGAAGGAAAGATGCGCGTAAGGAAGAACTTCGACCTTTTTTGCTCATGTGCTGAAAGGTATAATATGTATATTTGAACTCTATATCTCATTACTATAAGAAAGAGCATCTATACGCCTCCAGTTTTATTTCCATTTTCTATTTTGTTCTTCCTCCTGCATCTTCCTTACCCAATCTCCTCAGAACATTCATAACTTTTATCATTGTAACTCAGTTCAAAATAAATATTAGAATATAGTAATATCATATATTGCGTACTAGATATTAAATTACTCTTCTGTAATTCAGTTATTTAGTTAATTATCATTTTTGGAGAATAAATAGGGCTCAAAATTAAGTGAATTAAGGGCACCGGGTACTAATTTCCTTGTAATCAAAATTAAAAGATAACTCAATTTAAAAAAATCGGAGCAAAAATGGTAATCGGGCAGAATTTTTAGGATCAAATCCACACTCAAAGGGAGAAGTCTTTTCTCTTTAAAACATACAATATACAAACTTCATTTTTTTTCAGATTATTCATAAGTTCCATCCATCCCTAGTAGTTCTGCGCCAGGGCAGGTCCTTCACTGCACTCATAGCATTTTCATGCTCTGCTTGCAGCTTTACTAGGGAATTGTAGGTGTGGTAGTTTTCCGTTGCTTTCCACACCGGTGAAGGATGATGATAATGATATGGATGATGATGGTGGCCATATGATTTCGGGGACAGTTTGGGCCTTAAAGTTTTCCTGACATCGGTCTTACAGGTGAGGAAAACCCCCGATAAAAATCTCACCCAGAAAAACTGCCCCGACCGGGGATCGAACCCGGGCCCGCTGCGTGATAAGGCAGCACGATACCTCGAGACTACAGCGGTGGACATTCATAAGTTATGTGCAAGAAAACTGTTACTAATTATACACATCTTCGTGAACAAAATGACACTCTGGTTAACTTTTTATACCTATTTCATCACGAGTAATTTAAAATTAAATGTTATGCCAAGAATATAATTTTAAATATCAAAAGAAAAAAAAAACAAAAATAATTGCATTTTGGGAAAACGAACATATAAGATCAAAAATCGCAATAGACAAGTACAAATTTTAATTATTTGGGTTGTAATTTTACTGTAAATACAAAAACTGAAAGAGGCATAAATATGAAACTGTCGACATTTCAAACGATATGCAGAACTATACATACAACATTAAAGAATAAAACAAGAAGAGATACTATACTGAAGTTTTATAAAAAATTGGAAGTTTCTGCATTACAAAGTAGAATACAAAGCGCAGAAATGAACTTCCTTAGAAGAACAAAAGGCTGCACAAAATTGGAATGGATGAAGAATGAAGATGTAAGAATAGAATTAAATATATATAATTGAATGAGAAAACCATAGAAACATAGAGATAAATGGTTTATACACGTAGAAAGATTGAATGTATCAAGATTAACAAGAGCAGCATTCAACAACAAGCCAAGAGGTTCAAGGAATGTAAATAGGCCAGTGAAAAATGGACAGAACAACTGTGAGGCGGAACAGACAATTTTTGCCTAGCCCGTGATTAAATACAAAAAATATTCCAGCTTTTTAAAAGTATTGTCTTGGTACAATTTTCTCAAAAAATACTTATCTATTGTTTCCAAAATTTACTATGTTATTGTCCACAGTTAATTTGACAATAATAAGGTTTGTTTGTGTTCAGATATGGATTGAGATTTATTTAAAAAAATTCAAAGACCAATTGTTTTTGTTAAAACGTTTGCATACTTTTTTCTTAAATTTCAAACGCTATCAATAGCATAACTATAAATTTACCTTATTAATATAGAGCTCTTTAAATTGCATATTCATGCCAAAAATTATTCTCCTATCGTTCATAGTTTCAGAGAAAAGTTACCAAAATGTGAAAAAAAAAAAATGTTACGGGAAAATAAAAAAAAATGTGCACATTAGCAGAACACAGATACGTCATTTTTAAAATCAATTGTTAGGGTTCAAATATCAAAAATCGACAAAATAATATTACACATCGATAAAATAGACCTTCCTGGATTTTTTGAAGCAAAAAAAATTCTTTTAACCCAAATAAGTAAATGGGTTCCCTTAAGATTATTTACACTTTATATATATATATATATATATATATATATATATATATATTGATGTGGTATTCTGACGCATTAAGTGCCGCTCCAAGTTCGCGAACCCGAACGACGGCGGAAATCAGGTCTCGCCTTGTTTTGTAGAAGGGGATTCGATATCAGGCGACTCGCGAGTCTTAAGAGAACCGCTAAGATATTTGCAATATCAGCCATAAATGCACTTATATTATCTGGTTTCCTATAAAGATCATATAGCTCACCCTTATGTAATCTCCTCCATTCGTCTTCGTTCGTCTTTCTTGGTTAAAAAATTTCTTCCTAAGAACTTTATTCTCAAATATTCGTAATATGTTTCCCTCCATTAAAGTTTGACTCCATATTTTGCATCCTATAATATAATTAAAAGAATAACAGTTTTAAGTATTTTTAGTTCTTTTTTTTTGAGAGAAGATAGAACGATAAGAGTACCTGTAAAGCATAATAGCATGCATTTCCAGAATAAGTGCCTATGTATAATTACTTTGTAAATTTCATTCCTGCTTGTAATTATTGTTGCTAGGTATTTGAATTCACCACTTCTTCAAAATAATTTTCCTCATTCGTTATATAATATTACTAGTGTTGTTAATGCTATTTACAATGCAGTAAGCAGGAAATCTTATTAAGCAGCGGATCGTAGATAGAGCTTGATAGCGTCTAGACAGGAAACTGAGCGTTTAAATAAATACAACCGAGGTAATTACATTAAAGTGACTAATGTTGCAAGTCTCTTAACTTAATCTAGCTGGAAGCATGTCTTTGCAAGTACCAAGAGGATTCTAAATTATAAGTCACATGCAAGGCCTTCTTTCATCTTATAATCTCTGTTGCGTCTTCATTACCCAGAACCCTATTTGTTATAGCAGCAAGATCATTCCTGTTCTACACCAGATGCACTGGATACATTTTTAAAAGTAGTCGTCCCAACTCCTTTCAAAAAAGTTGTCTTCTCTTCTTCTTCTTGCAAGGATTGAACCTTTTTTGGTTCGTTCCGGTTCTCCAAGTATTATAGCTGCTGTTTCCATCTCTTTCGTGGGCGTCCCCGATCTCTTTTCTCTCCTCTTGGTTGATAGCACTGAGCAACAAAAATTAAACTTTTTTTTTGCCTCAGAAAGATAAATATGTGATTCGGATAGTACTTTTTCTCCTGAATTCAAATATGATATTGGTGTTTCTCCTTCACGCAAGGTTTCCGAGAGACAGGCAGTTATAATGTTAAACACTTTAATATTTTCTACATTCGTAACTACACAACATTCGGACTCACCTAGAAAGTAAGAAATGGCGATTTTCTGCTATATTTAGCCTGTGGAGCATCCCTCTTGATGGTCCAACAATAATCGGCCAGCATATTAGGATTACATTTGCCTTGATATTTCTTTTCCATAGCTCAAATCTCCTGATGAAAGTGTTCCCCGTGTTCATCGCTCCCTGCGCCAAGATAATAAATGGACGAAAAAACGTTTATTAAAAAAGAATTATTTAAATCCAGTAATTGAAATTGAGATAAAAAACTGTGGGTGATGGAGAAATTCCGAATACTATTTGAAAACACGATAAAAAACTGCATTAAGTACAACTATTGGTACTCATGAGACAAAAATCATGATGACCAGTGTAGTTTAGACTTTTCCCAGGCAATCTGTTGGAATTCATTCTGCAGAGATGTTCATACCATTTTCTCCTATAATATTTTATCTGTCAAACTGAATATTTGTAGTTCTTCACTTTGTTTGTTTTTTATGCATTAAAGTATATTCTGCCACAAATCGTAAATATTTCATTTCTGCTGCTTCTGTTCTTTTAATTGACTGTTTATTCAGAGCCCCTATTTCTGACCTTACAACATTGCAGGTACAGCCTATACTTTATAAAATTTTAAATGTATTTCTTTTCTTACTTTCTTTCCCAGTGTTTTTAAGGGTGCCACATAAATATTGAAATATTTGTAATTGATTATTTGTGTTTTTTTCTCTATTAAGACCTAAAGATACATCCAGATAATTGAAATATTTTACTTGTTCTAGCGTTTTGTCATTTAGTACTATTTAAAAAAAAGTTAAACTGAAAATATTTAAAACTGTTATTCTCCCACTTATATGTATTATATGGATGCGAAACATGGATTCTTACTTTAAGTGAGGAAAGGAGATTACGAGTATTTGTTGTTGGAAGTTCTGAGGAAACATTTTGGACCAAAGATATATGAACAAACAAGCGAATGGAGAAGACTAAATAACAGAGAGATACATGGTCTTTATAAGTAGCCAAATATATTCTTCTTATTCTTCCAACCAAGCCTTAGGCCTATAGGCCTATTACGATCTCATTGATGAATTTTGTATCCAGCGTTTCCTTGAAAGGCCCAGAGATATCTGGACAATAACAAAGCATGGCTTTGGAAACTCTATCTGAACTCATTCGCTGCAAATTATTCACCCAGTTGTTCTGGTATTTATGTATGTGTTTAAAGACTGGTTCTAAATATAGTTCCTTCAAAACATCATCATTGCGTTTGTGATCCCATGTGGTATATCCTGCTGAATATCTCATGAATCTTATTTAACTAGAAATTATCCTGCTCTCTTCGCATTTCCTCAAAGTCCATGCTTCACTGCCGTAGCAAAGTGCGGGTCTTTTTAAATATTTGTATAACCGTACCCTGGTATCTCTCTGGACTAGTGAAGGTTTTATTACTGAATTTATTATTCCCATGGTTTTATTAAAATTAATAATTTGTTTCATATGTCTATATCATCCAAATACGTTAATGTAGATCCAATATCGGTAAATGAATGTACTCTTTAGTATTTATGAATATATTCAAATTTTGCTACGTACAGAGTATTTTCCTTGAAAAGCCATTAGTTTTGTTTACTCTGTGTTGATTTTCAAATATAATAAGAACACTTAAGTCTTGTAGACTGCGATGGGCAGGATATGTGGCACAAATTGAGAATGAAAGAGGGGCATGGAAGCTTCTTGTAGGTAAACCAGATGGAAAGCTACCAGATGGTTGACTAAGAATGAGATGGGACAATAACATTAACCAATAAGTGAAAGAAGTAGATTATACAGGGTATGATTGGAAAACATTTGTAATGGATATAAATAACTACCTCTTCTTACCTCTAGTCCCGAAGGTGGCAGGTCCAAAACCAGTCGATGAATTTTTTTTAGGATGGAAGAATGAAGGGAAAAATTCATACGGGATGGACCTCAAGCCATGGGTTCCGATGTTCAAGATTTTCGGGTTCGTAAAAGAACCTTACGCCTGAAAAAAATAGGCCTATAAGCAAAGTAATATCTTACGTCTAGTTGCCAACTAGATGCTTCATTGGGTCGGTATGTTGACTACATATCATTCATGACATCAATTGGGAAATTAGCGTAAATATATAGAAACTCCTAAAAAAGAGAGACTATGCCTAGACTCAAAGGGCCGTATTGCCAATAAATGTGTTTATATGCCTATACATTAGCGTGTTCCAAAAATCTAATTATTTTCTTTTTAACGCATACCCTCTTAATTTATTTTTATAATATTAGAACAATTGTAAGTAGAATTTGATGTACATAGGCCCACGGCAGCCTGTGCTGACTTGCTTCGAACAAGTCAATACTTGCCAACTATGGAGAACGAAATTTAATCATTAATGTTTTATTATTGTAAAATACAAATTTAGAAAAAATATAACAGATTAAATGGTATAATTAGGAGAAATTTTGGAAAACAAATGAGGAAAGAAATCCAATTGAGATTTCATAATGCCATAGCCAAACCTGCTCTACTATACGGAAGTGAATGCTGGACACTTCGAGCAAAAGATCGCATTAACAGTTCACAAATGAGATTCCTCTGATCACTAACTGGAGTAACATTAAGGGATAGAATGAAAAGTGATGAGATAAGGATGCAGTGGAATAGTAGGGAAATGGTTGAACATATACAAAATTATCAGATTAAATGGTTTCAACACGTCCAGATAATGTCAAATTCCCGTTTACCAAAGATGATTTACCACCTCACCCTAAAGGCAAAAGAGACCTTGGAAGACCTTCAACCGATGGAAAGATCAGTTTTTGTAGTCGCAGAACGGGCATCATCACCCAATACTGCATTCGGAAGAAGAAGAAGAAGATTAAATAGTTATTACGTTTTGTGCATATTTATGTTTTATTTACTAAATAAACTTTTAGTATTAGAATCCTTCTATACTAACCCAGTACAAATTTTCATGTCTTATGTGTTGCGAGAAGTTGGCATGCAATAATATTTGTTATTTGAGTTATTACGATCAAACAGAAGAAAAAATAGAGGATATGTGTATTTTATTTTGCGAAAAAACCCCTCCTTTATGTCTTGGCAGTCTTGGGACACCCTAATATATATATATCAACATCTTCTTCAAGATATGGGCCTGTTGGTTCGTTCCGCTCCACGGTGCACTATATGCTGCAGGTGCAGGTTGTCCTTCCAACGTTGTTTTGGTCTTCCTACATTTCTTCGGCCTAGAGGTTTATAATGAAGCAGCTGTTTTGATAAACGATTATTTGGTATCCTTTGTACATGTTCAAACCAATTACATTTATTTCTGTATATTCTCTCGTTTATATTATATAATAGTAATTCATCTCTGATATCTTGACTTCTCTTTTGATCTCTTAAAGATACACCTGGAACTGATCTCAGAAATCTCATTTCTATTGTCTCAATTTTATGTCTATCAAAGATCGTTAAAGGTCAAGTCTGAGACCCGTAAGTTAACGTTGGAACGGCTACTGTTTTGTAAAATTTCAATTGAGTTTTCCCTTGTGGTTTTATTTCTCAAATATCTTCTTATTGAACCATATATCTGTTGAAATGTCCCTAGTTTCTTTTCCGTGTCCTAATTTTGCAGGTACGACATCATGCATCCCAGATAATTGAAACAAGTTACCGGTACTTGTTCAATTATGTTTGCTCCAATTACAATTCTTGCCCTTTTGTGCTGAGTTCCAATAAATGCCATTGACTTTGTTTTCCCTGTTGATATCTTTAATTATAATGGTTTATTAGTTTCCATAATTTATAAACTGATTTTTGTAGTTGATTTTCTGAGGAAGCTACAATGATCTGGTCATCTGCGTATATAAGACAGTTGATTTTCATACCGTTTATCATAAAATATTCATATAAAAGAGTTTGGCCATGTACTAATGATATCACATATATAGGCCATATTTATTTTCAGTGTGCACCAGATAGGATCAGCGAAGATGTGTAAACATTTTTAAAAAATATTTTCATTTGAAAAATCTCGATAGTTTTATTCCTTCGGAATTTGCTAATAAGAACTAATTAATGTGTTTTATTTTCTTGAATTTTGCTACAGTGAATATGGATTTTGATACTGAGCAGTATTGCAGTAATAGTCATTTTCAGGTGTAAATATTTTACATTGAAGTTGCTATTATTATTTGAAACTTTGAAAGTGAAGGAACGTGTTTCCTTTTACAACCAACACGGATCCCAGCGACGCCATAGGAAGCGATAAAATCGCTATTCATGGTGAATTATGTTGGAAGAGATCCTTTGTTTATGTTACGCACATAAACTAATGATTTAGTGCAGTATTAAATTATAATTTGAATAAGGTGCAAGTTCTGTACGTATACGGATTATTACGTCATGTTGAATTAGTTAGGAGCGTTAATCACACAACATAATGAACAATTGAAAGTTCTTTAGCAGCCCTTATCTTTACTTCAAGTGTTACATACATATATTAAATTCTGGTTCCTCTTTAATTTTTATTATCCCTATTGTTAGTTTATTGTAATTTTATTATCATAAATAACGTCACAAGTGTTTTCCAAATCCTCTAGATTTGGAAATCAAGAATTGCATTTGTTAGGACAATTTAACGAATATCATTAAGCTGCTTACTCAAAAATCACTATATAAATATAGTTACCGGTAATTACAAATACTTATATATTTAATGTAAACGGCGATGTTTGAAAACAAATCAGAAATGTGTGGTTATGTTTCATTTGTTTTATCCACTGCAACTTAGTATTATTTATTGCCAAATAGGATCGCAATATTGTAAGAATGCACCCTAGTGGGGAGAAAATGTCACACATCAAACTGTATATTATAACCAACATTGTAGGTTATTTATTAATTTATGTTTTTTTGTAACTAAAACTGAATAAAATCATTATTTACAAACACAATTATTGAACACACAATTAACAAATGTGTAGTTCGAAGGAATCTGTTCATTAGAGTGAGCAACAAAAAATATATTTTTTTTTTGTCTCAGAAAGAAAAATATGTGATTCTGATAGTATATTTCCTCCTGAATTCAAATATGATATCGGTTTTTCTCCATCATGCAAGATTTCCGAGAGACAGGCATTTATAATTTCAAACACTTTAATATTTTCTACATTCATAACTACACAATATTCGAACATTTGGACTCACCTAGAAACTAAGAAATTACGATTTTCTGCTATATTTCGTCTATGGAGTATCTCTCTTGATTGTCCAATAATATTCGGCCAGCATATTAGGATCCCATTTGCCTTGATATATCTTTTTCCATAGTTGAAGTCTCCTGAGTAGCTCATTTGGATTTATTTTACAATGGACAAATGGACGAAAAAACGTTTATTAAAAAAATAATTATTTAAATCCAATAATTGAAATTAAAAAAAAAGTGGGCGATAGAGAAATTCCGAATACGTATTTGAAAACACGATAAAAAAACTGCATTAGGTACAAGTATTGGTACTCATGAGACAAAAATCATGTTTACCAGTGTAATTGGTGACAATGTATGTATAATAAAACTTTATAATAATCAAATTCATGTTCTGGTAATAAACATATTGAAATGTATATTTACGTTATTACGCTACACAGCATGACTTGTGTACATGGTAATGTTCAATTGTCTTAAAAAGTTTTTCTTCTTTTGTTTTCAGGAAAATGAACGTTGATTCTGCTGTGAGGCTGAACTGGTGAGTGAACTGAACCGTTTTATCTAAAACACGGCCCTCCAATGAAAAATGTTCGGCCTCAAAAATAGCTAATTCATATTACCATCTGCTGAATTAAAAAGTCACCATAAAATTTGCCATTTAGCTCTTACTTTGAAGATAGTGACATTCCATTTTTTTACAGTCAATATTTTCAGTTTAGGGAAAATTTGGTGGAAATTCTTTTTTGGGAGTTGGCTGACCTATCAACTGGCAAAATATAAATGTTATACAGCTATTTGTGATTATAAAATGGATATTGATATAAAAATAGGAAGTAAAATTATGAGGTTCTTCTTAATAAATAATGAAGATAAACATAATTGTTTTTAAACATGTCCTAGAAGAACACTATTTTGAGGTAAGATATAACAGACTCATCTAATTTTCAATTAAATTTTGTTGCTCTGACTGAATTTCGTATAGTGTCTGCTGTAATTAATGCAGGATTTCTGGTTTGGAAGTGCTTTTAAAGTATACAATTTGCTAAAATTCAACGGAAATGTATACTTTAGTGAATACATTTGTTGTTTCAAGGTTGTGTGCTGCCTTGTCACGCAATGAGCATGAGTTGGTAGTCCCGGTCGTGACAAGTTTCCAGGGTGAGGTTTTTTTTCGGGGTTTTTCCTCACCTATAAGACAAATGCTAGAAACATTGACCCAAACGGTCCCAAAAACATCATCTGGCCATCATTATCATCATTACCCTATTCACCTCATTAGATTAAGTTTAGTATTAAGGTCTCTCCTGGCGCATCATTATCATCATCATCATCATCACCTATCATATCATCGGGGCAGCGTAATACCGCCTTCCTGCCGCCCCTACCCCAGAAGTGGGTAGCAATATGCCGATACCAGGAGAGAATACCAGAAATCTCGAAATGAAAAAGTGATGGCATTGAATAAAAAAAATTCATAACAGAAATGCAATCTGATGCCTCTTGTAAAGACTCGCTATCAGCATTATTTCGGTATGAATTTCCATAGAAGACCAAATGGCTGCACGAGATTGGTTCGGGTAAAAAATGAAGATATAAGAATTGAGTTAACCCATTTGCTTCAAGTTTAATTGCTCAATGCATTTCACCAGAAACCGGTTTTAGTTAACATAAATTATATTGTCTATTTTCAGACATTCAAAAGAAACAAAATATAACGGTACTTGAGATCACAATAAGGGCGAAGGCGAAAACACATTTCTCTACTATTCATAAATGTTAAAAAAATGATTACCCTACCAAGGGATATACAAAATATTGCAAATATATAACAGCAGAGTTAAGCGAGTGTATCTCGTCTTCTGAGTTGAAGGCCATTTAAATGCCGGCGAGTCTCTCTCGTCTTCTGAGGCGAATGGGTTAAATATACTGTATATCCATTGAATGATAGACGCAAAGAATATAGAGATAAATGGTTTAGAAATGTAGAAACAATGAATGTAACAAGATTACCAAAAGCAGCATTTAACTACAAGCCAAGAGGTTCAAGGAATGTAGAAAGGCCAGTGAAAAGATGGATAGAACAACTGTGAGGCGGAACAGGCAATTTGCCTAGCCCGTGAAATGAATAAGAAGAAGAAGAAGAAGAAAATGGGGGACCAGGATAAGCCATGGGCTCCACATATATCTTGTAACGCAAGTTCAGTTACACTGCGAGAATGACTGAAAAAAATGGCATTTGCTGTGCCTATGGTTTGACAGGAACCTAGAAACCACAAATGTGACTGCTATTTCACCTCGACTCCACCTGTAATAATACATGGAAAATCAGGATTGATCTAAATCTAACGAATTCCGCACATAACGAGAAGAAAGAATTGAGAGAAATTCTTATCACTGGGGTCTCGAATTCACGTTTCGTTTACTCCTGTGGATTTCGTCATAGACGAAATGGAATCTGGGCACGTTTTTCTCTGGGGTTTTCTATTTTCCCCTGCCACAAGTTTCATTACAGCATTTCTACGCACGCATCTCCCTCATTTCATTTCATCTGCCCCAGTGATGATGCATCTGGTGTGGTCGGCCGGCATCCTTGTAATTCACAGAGATCAATATAAGAGGCTTCATCGCATCTCATCATTCAATCCGTACCTGAGTCATACACAAGTCCAGAAGTTTTTTAACTAACTGAAATAGTAGTTTGGAATCCCGATGGTATTCCATATAAAAAAACTGAGCTAGAAAATAAAATGGTAAAATATAACAATCTAGGCTGTGATATTTATTTTAAGTAAGAATATTTTTTTAATAAACTTAACTTAATATATGACAGAATCGGTCCGCCCTTGTGGCCGTGGGGTAACGTAGCTGCCTCGTAAGCTGCAGACTAGGGCTTTTTCCCATTCAGGGCAAGATTTGTTTTTTTTTTTCCCTCATCTGCATGACAAATGCTAGAAAACTTTAGGGGTCATAGTAGCCTTATTTACTATGAATGAATGAGTGAATGGTGTATCTTGTCTAAAATGATCGTGTTGTCTCGGAGATGGCACTGGTATAGAGGTGATCACTCTTTTACGGAGGCTCTCCATGTCGTGTTGTGATCAAGGAGTATGTATGTGATCCACCGTTCCAACTCCTCTCATGAGGGTCGTCTCCCTTAAACCTGGTTTGCGTAGAACTTACAGAGAAGATATTAAACTAAGGGGTGTGATTGAGAGAGAGAGAGAGAGAGAGAGAGAGAGAGAAAGAAAGAGAAAGGGGGAAAGAGAGAGATGGAGAAAGAAATACGCACAATTAAGGACCATTAAAGTATAATGGTAATAAAAACTAAATTTAAGTTATTCAAGGTAATGGTTGTCCCTATAATGGTATATCATTTGTGAGTTTTGGACATTATCCAAAACAGTATGTGGTCTTTGGGGTACCGTTGCTCCCTCGTATACGTAATGATCTTTTACAAGTTAGAGTGCTTAATGTATTAGGTTAGCTTTTAGGTTGGTGTTTCACAGGTTAGAGTACTTAGATGCTTTAGGTTAGCTTTTAGGTTTGTTAAATATCATGTATATGTTGGCTGCATCCCATGATTCCATAGTGTAAACCGCTTCGCGTTTGTTGGCGCTTGCGCATGGTGTATGATTGGAACTTAGAATTTTTTTCGCGTCATATATTGTAAAGAATCCCCGAATTTTATTCTTAAATAATCGTAATATATTCTCCTCTCTTGAAGGCAGAGACCTTGGGAATAATCATGTATTTTGAAATTATGTCAGCGCTGCAATGAATCTCCTGGGTCAACTATGCCAGTGGGTTTGCAACATTCTTCTTGTATCTTGTAAGCCCACGTTTCCCTTAATAGAGATTTAGGCGCTCTCCCCCTACAGGAAATAATTTGAACCATACTAATTTAATTACACTTGTTTTCGTATAGATGTCATTTGAGTGGTCCGTGGTCAGCGTTCCGCCTCATACTGACAATTTAGGAAACCAAGGTAGTACTAAGACGGGAAAATTCGGTAAATTTTGCTTATATGCCTTTACATTCAGGCTTAAGGTTCTTTTACGAGCCTGAAAATCTTCAGACTCGGGACCCACGGCCTAAAGTCCCTCCCGGAGGACTTCCTCCTTGGATTTTTCCATCCTAAAAAAATCCTTCGAACCCGGCTGAGTCTGAACCCCGCGACCCTCGAGCCCAGACGCAAGGAGCGTAAACACTAGTCCACCGCTGCGGAAATTTAATATTAAATTTAACTATTTTTCTGTAACTTTCACATAAAGTCTGTGGTACAGGAAATTTCATAGAAAGGTATTTGAATGTGTAAATGCTTATTTCTGTATTATGTTAAATTATTTTTCATGCACTTGTTGGTAATGTCCTTGTAGTTTTTTACAGAAAATTATGATTTAATCGCAACTGCCATCTTACTTTGTACTTATCAACTTCGTATTAATTCTCCAAGCTAGCACGCGATCTATATCGGTAGATTTATGAATCATATCAACATAAGTAAGCACGTGAATAAGATTTAGAGCGAGTGTAACTTCATCATTGCCATCTAGAGGCGCATTCATCAACTCTCTATTATAATATAAAATACAACCTATTCCATGTTAAAGATATGTGTGGAAATTTATTAATTTAATTTACTTCCTTTACAAATATATACAAGATACTTATGCTAGTGGAAAATGTTTGATATTCTAAACAATATTTATGCGCAATGCGACAAATGTACAGCCTTTGAAAAAATTCAAGGCGCAACTCTTGATGATGGAGAGTTAAGAGTGTTTAAGAGCGATTCATACCAGTAAGTTGTACTTGGGCTGTCTCGTTTGAGTACAAATCGGGCGGAGTAAGCCTTTCTTTATGCAGTATTCGTATCGTATGCTTCAGTGGAGCAGTCGGTAAGATGCACTCTTGCGACGACGCGGGTCCAAGTTCGATCCTGGTCAGGAAGATTTTTTTAATAACGTTAATGTTTATAATGCCTACACGTTAAGAGGCTTCATATATATCTTTTTCTTGCAAGGATTGAATCTTTTTGGTTCGTTCCGGCTCCAAGTAATGTAGCTCCTATGTGCATCTCTTTCGTGGGCGTCCCCGATTTCTTTTTCCTACTCTTGGTTGATAGTTCAGACTTATCCTAGGCAATCTGTTGGTATCCATTCTGCAGACATGTTCATACTATTTTCTCCTATACTCTTCTATTTTATCTGTCAGACTGAATATTTGTACTTTTTTTATGGATATCTTCATTTTTTGTATACATTAAAGTATTTCCTGCCACAAATCGTAAATATTTCCTTTCTTCTCCTTTTATTCTATTATTTGACTGTTTATTCAGAGTCCATATATCTGGGCCATACAATATTGCAGGCAAAGCTAATACTTTATAAAATTTTAAATGTGTTTATTTTCTTACTTTTTTTCCCAGTGTTCTTTTAAGAGTTGAAATATTTGTAATTTATTATGTATGTATTTTCTTCTATTACAACCTAAAGATGCACCTAGATAATTTAAATATTTTACTTGTTCTATCTTTCTCATTTAGTACTATTTTTGTTTTTTCCATTTCTTTGCCACACTGGACCATTATATTGTGTTATTATTTAATTGTAATATTATTATTGTGTTTTCTTTATGTAATTGTAATGTTATTGCTGTTTTTGTTTGTTTATTTTTCTTTACACTAGTACCAATTATTACTTTATTGTAACGGACTGTCAACAGCACGTACGGCTTACTGCCCGTGCGACCCATATTTGTAAATAATATTGTAAATATCTTACTTTTTGTCTAATAAAGTCCTACTACTACTACTACTTTTGTTTTTGTTGAAGAAACTTCTAAGTTGTAATTCCAATGTTCTTTTAAAGGTGCCACATAAACATTGAAATATTTGTAATTTATTATATACGTCTTTTTTTCTATTACAACCTAAAGATGCACCCAGATAATTGAAATCTTTTACTTGTTCTAGCTTTTGTCATTTAGTACTATTTTTGTTCTTTCCATTTCTTGCCACTCTGGGTCATTAATTTAGTTTTTATTGAAGAAACTTCTAAGTTGTTATCTTGTGCAATATTATTATATCTAATAAAGATTGTAACACCTCATTACTTCGTCTACAAAACACAAGACACAACAAGTTTGTTTATTTCCACAACTAATACAAAACGCGACTGATTATTTAAAAAATAAACCAAGTTAATATCTAATTTCAATATATAAATAAGTCCTGGAGTATTGCATCGCTTTATACAGATTTTTTCTAACAGGTACGGTTGTGGTCTAGTTGAGAGAACGTCCGTTTCCCGTGTAGGAGGTCGCGTGTTGGATCTCACTATCATTCTTTTTTTCTCTTTCTCGTCATTGTTTTAATTAATTTCGTTTTATTTTATTTGTTTTGCTTTGTTTTATTTACAACATATATCTCACTATTATACGACAACGTTTACCTCCAGTCATAGCAGCACTGACGCTCCGTCCTCCTGAAGTAGATGTATAGTCAGGAACAAATAGCAAATGAAGCCCTTACCCAGTTTACTGACGTGGCATCAGTTCGCAAATCATCCACAAACGAAGCAGATCAATGTTCCGCTGAGTCGAATTATACTTACTTACGCGAAATTGTTTTCCCTTGCACTACACACAACGAAATGAAAGGAATTTTAATTGTTCAAATAGTTGTTTACTTGTGAACCAATGCGCGATTGCTTCGTTCTGGGACTTACAAATTATCTGTGCGCCATCAATTCTTTAAAAGGCTGTACTTTATAGTGTAGAAACTAATTAAAATAATATTTCCGTCCTTTATACAGGATGATGATAATAATAGAGTAAACAAAGGTCATCAGCAGCAGCAATGCTAAATGGAATAAGAATTTTGAAGGAATAAAGTAGTTATATATCAGTCTCTAGTCCAAAGTTTACATATGAAGCGGAAATCTAGAAACTAAGTCAAAATGAGCTATTAAAATTATTGGCAATAAGTTATTATTAAGCTCTTCTTTCATACTGGTGATATGGTATGGGCGATAGCGAGAGTATACTAGGGCCAACAAGCACCCTCTCATTGAGTAACACTAAGAAATTGGGGATGGAAATAAATATTAATAAAACAAAATACATAGTCACTCATAGAAATACATTATATAATGGAAGTAGACAGTTTATGACAAATTTGGGAAATTCTGGACAAGTGGTTGAATACAAATACTTAGAGAAAACAAGCACAAACAGGAATTAAGTGCACAATTAGATTTAACATAGGCTCAATTCTGGAAATGCTTAATATGTTGTCAGTGTTTAATTTAATTGTGCACTTCATTCCTGTTTGTACTTATTTTCTCTAAGTATTTATATTCAACCACTTGTTCAAAATGCCCTTCATTTGTCATAAAGTGTCCATTTTCATTATATAATGAATTTCTATGAATAACTATATATTTTGTTTTATTTTCTGTTTTTGCCCTCGGGCAGAATTGCTATGGTAGATATAAAATAAGAGTCCATGTTTCGGAACCACACAAGATGACATAACTGGGAGAATAACAGTTTACATTTTTTAGTTTAATTTTTTAGAGAATTTGGGGCGACAAGAGTTATTGTAATCTGTGGTATCCATTCTGCAGACATGTTCATACCATTTTCTCCTATACTCATTTATTTTATCAGTCAAACTGAATATTTGTGGTTCTTTACGGATATCTTCACTTCGTTTTTTATCCATTAAAGTAAATTCTGCCACAAATCATAAATATTTCATTTCTGCTGCTTATATTATTTTAATTGACTTCATTCAGAGTCCATATTTCTGAGCCATACAATATAGCAGGTTCAACCAATACTTCATAAAATTTTAAATGTGTTCCTTTTCTTACCTTTTTCCCAGTATTCTGTTAAGGGTGCCACATAAATATTGAAATATTTGTAATTTATTATTTATGTCTTTTTCTCTATTACAACCTAATTATATTTAATACAAATTAAAATTTAGTTTGCTTTTATATAACCAAATATAAAAGTAAAGTGATCCCACAACAGACCCGGAGGCCCTTGGGGTAGTAGGAGGTTAGGGCTCCCACACTTTTTCTAGACAATCGGCACTTTATGTCAGCCGGGTTGTCAGCCCTGCGTGACGGCCGCCTTTACCCCCAGAACAAGCGTCTGGTACTCATTTCCGTTAGAGGCTGAGTCGACCCCAGGGCCATAGTGCCGCCAGAGGGTTTGGATCAGTTTAAAAATCCTGACCCCCAACGGGACTTGAACCCTCGACCCTCCGGCTTGTAGCTCAGTGCCTTAACCACTACGCTACAAGCAAATATAAAAATAATACTTTATTTATATTTTGTTAACATGTCTGAAGAAGGTACAGTGTACCGAAACTGCTGTCACTGAATTATATAATAGATATGAAAATCAAATAAAACTACGTATTATTTTTATTTAATTAAAAAATAATATTATTTAAATTTTAATATAAATAGTTCAACATTTACACGACAATGAATTAAAATAACTTTGATAGTAATTTTTAAAGAAGATTTTAATAAAAATAATTCTATAACAGAAAATATATCATACTATCAAATAATTTCTTAATAATACTCTGATGTAGATCTATTAGAAATATTTTAATTATTAAGATGTTTTTTAGTTTCTATTTAATGTTAAATCAATGAATTAAGTGTTTGTAGAATATAAAAGTACTTATTTATTTAAATTCTTGATTTATACCTTTAAATTCCTGCTTTATGAAAATAAGTTAGTAACTTCATATTGTCAAACGTTTCTCCTAATAGAAATAGGGAACCTGATTTCATATCTTGGAGGTCAGCTGGAAAGAGGGGACTGGAATAATGTCTTAATACTATCTTGTTGTTCGGATGCTGAAGTACCAACAAAATCTCCCCTGTCCTGGCAATATGTTCCCTCGTGTAATACAAGAGGCGTTACGCCTGATGACAGCTATAAACACCAGTTCTGCAATGTAGCGATCCGCCCATGTATTTTCACTTACCCGGTATCACTTGTTCTTCTCCCCTCTAACAAAACAAACACACTTTTCTCTTGCAAGAAGGGAATTCCATTTGTCCTTACCCTTCCTACAACAAGAAACATGCGCTGATGGTCTACATGATTTATCTATTGATAGAAAGAGTGGTTAGTACGTATTATTTTGTCAAACAACTTATTTCAAGCACCGCCTCCAATCAGGAGTCAGAGTGGTGTTGCAGATAAATACAAGTGTAAAAATTATTTATTTATTTTATTTTACCTGATGGAGTTAAGACTGTAAGGTCTTCTCTTCCACTTCACCAGGGTTAAATTATACATACAATAACAATTATGAATTATTTACCTGTTGATTAATAATGCATAATAGGCATAGGCTGCACAATATAGAGTTGACAAGAAAAAATAATAATTAATAATAGTAATAATAATAATAATAACAATAATAATAATAATAATAACAACAATAATATGCATCCATAGTAATTCTGCCCGAGGGCAGGTTTTTCACTGCAATCATAGCATTTTCATGCTATGCTTTGCAGCTTTACTACGGAATTATAGATGTAGTAGCTTCCCGCACCGGTAAGGGATGATGATGATGATGGCCGGATGAGTTTCGGGGACCGTTGGGCCCTAAGCTTCCTGACATTTGTCTTACAGGTGAGGAAAAGCCCCGAAAAAACCTCACCCTGTACCGACCGGAATTGAACCCGGGCCCTCTGCTGAGAAGGCAGCACACTACCTCGAGACCACAGGCGGTGGACTAATAATACTATAATAACCTATAATTTAAGTAATTGGATCGGTTGGCGCAAGTGGTTAGACGATCGCCTCTCACCGCTGGGGCCCAGAGATCGAGTCTCGGTCACACAATGTGGGTTTCGTTGTGGACGAATCGGAGGTTGGACAGGTTTTTCTCAGGGTTTCTCCCGTTTCCCCTGCCACAAATTTAATTCGCATACTCATCTCTTCCATTTCGTTTTATTTCGTTCATTCACCCCTATAACGGTGCGCCAAGGATGGTCGACCAGCACCCTTGTAATTCACAGACATCTATAAATATAGGGACTTCATC
>JASPKZ010005370.1:0-47384 GCA_030220185.1 Diploptera punctata
TTCCTCTTTATTCAGGCTGTGGTTTCTTTTACGAGCCTGGAACATTTTGAGAAGGGGCTCCACAGCTCTTAACCCTTAAAATTTACAATGTAATTATCCTATAAACATATTGTTTAATTTATTTAATAACTTATGTTTATAAAACATAGAATACAAATGAGTGAATGTACCTTCGTTTCCGTCAAATATATTGTATTACGATGTGAGGTTGGGAAAATGTTTTTTACAGAAGCGAGGAAATGTTTAAAAATCTCGCTATCGCTCAGTTTTTAATTTCCGAGATTGTTGTAAAACACTCACAAACGTGCGTTGTACATTACTTTTTGCACGATGGCATTTAAAAAATAATAGTAAAATAATAACATCTTTGTGGAAATGTTTGCGTTCATTACAAACAACTGACTAACGTTAACAGTGCTGCCTATGTTTATTACTTTGAGACTACAGCAGCCCGTGACTCCAATCAGTCATAAAATAGCGCCAAGTACGTGTTTATTGTTTTACATTATTTCAAATAAAGTTCAGTTCATTTAAAATGCAGTGATTGTTTCGTATAATGTATATTAACACTACCTTCTGGATACATTTTTATACACATCGTACGTAGTATTTATAAAAGGCAGTGGTTTTACTTCTCGCACGAGGTTTGTAATATGTAATATTACAGTATAGTTATTTAGGTTGGCAACTCCGGAATGTAGGAAGTTGAACTCTCAATCATGGCCGACATTGCTGTAAGTACGACAAAACGCAGTATTGCGCAAAAAAATAACATACAATAATAACTTAAAGTTTTACATGATTTTGTTTTTTATTGCGGTCCGGAACATTTAAATAACTGGTAAGAGAAATGATAGTTTCGTCAATGTAAGGATTAAAGTCCGTCCCGGAGGACTTATCCCTTGGATTTTTCCATCCTAAAAATCTATCGACCCGTGCCGGGTTTGAACCTACGACCCTCGGAACTAGAGGCAAGAAACATGGCCAATAGCCCATCGCGGCCAACTAAAATAAATCATCATCATCATCCTAAGGCGCGACAACTTCAAAAGCGAAAGTTTTGGCCTTCTCAACAATCCTCCTCCATGCCAATCTGTCTCTTTCCATATTCAAGTTAGTCACTTTCATTTTGTTTAGATTGTTCATTGTGTCATCCTCCCATCTGATCTTCGGTCTTCCAACAGTTTTGCCTCCTATAGGTTTCCATTTGTAGAGTTTCTTAACCAGTCTCTGATCATCCATTCTTATTAAATGCCCCAGTCAACCAATTCTGAGAGATCTTCTATGGTTTACAATATTCTGATTTTTAATTAATTTGTTTAGTTCGTTATTTGTTTTGATTCTCCAACAGTTATCATTTCCTCTATTTGGTCCAAATATTCGTCGTAGAATTTTCCCTTCAAAAATTAATAATTTCTGTTTTATTGTTTCTTTTACGATCCAAGTTTCACAAGCATATGTAACTACTGGTCTAATGAGTCTTTTATATAACCTTATTTTTGCTGTTTTTTATATTAATTTGCTATTAAATAAGGTTATATTTGCAAAATAAGCTTTATTACCATTTACCAATCTTTCCTTAATTTCCTCTTCTAATGCATTATGTCCGTTTACTTTGGTACCTAGGTATTTAAATTATTCTATTGTGTTAATTTGCATGTCAACAATTTGTCATATTACATAATAATGTGCAATAAGTTAGAGTTATAAATTATTTTGTTTACACTGCGGTCCGGAATATTTAAATAACTGGCAGGAGAAATTATCCTTTCGCCAATTTTAAGGGTTAAAGCAAGTTAAAGTACTTCCCGGAGCACTACCTTGGATTTTTCTATCCTAACAATCCATCGACCTATGTCGGGTTTGAACCTACGGTCCTCGGAACTAGAAGCAAAGGACATGACCAATAATCCATCGCGCGGGCCGACTACAATAAACTCAAAACTAAAAGAAGAGGTCATTTATTTCCCAAATTTAAATCATCATCATCACATTGGTCTGTTACGCTTCAGAAGAGAAATTGATCCCTCCATCTCTTATTTCGTCTTCCTGGGTCCCTTCGTCCTGTGGGTCTGTAGTTCATAGCTGCATAGGTAGTCTATTGTTTGGCATTCTCAGAAGGTGTTCATGCCAATTATTTTTGTATGTTTGGATGGTTTCAGTTATTGCTGGTGTGTTGAGAGCTTTGCGGATATCTTCATTACGCATGTGGTCATAAAGCGTATAACCCGCTAAAGGTCTTACTTAATAACTTCATTTCTGCAGCTACTATCCTATTTAATTTGCCTGTAGTAAGAGTCCAGGTTTCAGAACCATAAAGCAGAGTTGGAAGAGCCATTGTTTTATAACATTTTAGAATTGTATCTGGGCGAGCTTTTCGGAGAAGAGAGTTTTTTTTTATTGTTCCTATAAGTTTTTGGAATTTGACCAGTTTTATGTGTATGTCTTTACATTTGTCGTAGGAAAGGTTGCAGCCAAGATAAATAAAGTTATTAACTTGTTCTATTATATTGTTGTTAATATCAATTTTGGTTCGTATCGGTATTTTCCCTTGATATGCCATAGGTTTTGTCTTACTCACCGAAAATTTGTAAATTATAATTTTGGGTTATATTTGACAATCTCTGTACTTTTTCTGCGTAGGTGATCTTTAGAAGTTAGCCAATATTACTTGATCATCTGCATACAATAATGTGTGATTGTAATTGGTTTTCCCATAATTTTATGATTTCATTCATATATAAATTAAATAGAAGAGGGGAAAGTGGACATCCTTGTTTTACACCTTGGGTAATTAATATATCTGATGTTATTATGTTATCTTTATTCGAATTTATGTGTTATTAACTTATGATACATGCTTTGAATTGCTTGAATTAAATGCTTGGGGTATTTTTGCTTTACGTAAGATATCCCACAATTTTATTCTGATTACTGGGTCGAAGGATTATCATAACACTGGTCAACATGATTTTTGTCTCATGAGTACCAATAGTTGTACTTAATGCAGTTTTCATCGTGTTTTCAAATATGTATTCGGAATTTCTTCATCACCCACAGTTATTTTATTTCAATTTCAATTAATGGATTTAAATAATTATTTTTAATAAACGTTTTTTTCGTCCATTTGTCCAATGTAAAATGAAACCAAATGAGCTAACTCAGGAGATTTCAGCTATGGAAAAGAGATATCAAGGCAAATGGAATCCTACAATGCTGGCCGATTATTGTTCGACGATCAAGAGGGATGCTCCACAGGGGAAATATAACAGAAAATCGTAAATTCTTACTTTCTAGGTGAGTCCGAATATTCGAATATTGTGTAGTTACGAATGTAAAAAAATATTAAAGTGTTTGAAATTATAAATTCCTGTCCTCTCGGGAACCTTGCGTGATGAAGAAACCCCGATATTATATTTGAATTCAGGAGAAAAAATATTATCAGAATCACGTATTTTTCTTTCTGAGACAAAAAAAACAAGTTTATTTTCTGTTGCTTAGTGTTATCAATGAATATCATAAAAGTTGTTACATTAAATTCTCGATGTTTTTCTATGATTTGTGCTAACGTAAAGACACTATCTATACAGGATATTTAGATACGACGCTAAAGAGGGTCATTAAATGAAATACCAATTTATTAAAATCGTGCTTACGTTTATAAGGAGATATGATGAGTTCTTCCCAAGGCCTGTTACGATCCTATAGAAAATTTTCCCTCCAGTGTTTCATAGGACGGCCCAATGACCTTCGTCCGCTTGGTATATAATTATAAACAGCTTTGGGGATCCGATTTGAACTCATTCTTTCAAGATGGTGTATCCAATTTAGTTGGTACTGTTTAATATATTCCAAAATTGGCGTAGTCTTCAATTCTTTTAAGATATCGGTGTTCCTTTTCCGATCCCATCTGGTGTAACCCGCTGTTCTGCGCATGAATCTCATTTCACAAGCCGTTATTCTCCTTTCATATTGTTTTCTTAGTGTCCATGCTTCACTACCATAGGTCAACACTGGTCCAGCCAAAGTGTTATATAAACGTAATCTGGTGTTTTTTTGTACAAGGGATGGTTTCATAACTTGATTAATAATTCCCAAACTTTTATTATAACTAGTGATTTTTTTCAGGGATATCCTTTTCATCCCAGATAGAGAGATAATATCCAAGATATTTAAATTGATTAGATCTCTCTAAAATTTTATTCTGGAGACAGATTTTACTTTGTATGGGGTCCTTCCCATGAAATGCCATAATTTTAGTTTTGTTAATTGATATTTCCATATTAAATTTGGCAGCTATTTTTTTTAAATTATAAATTGATCGTTGCAAATCATTTTCGGAAAGTGCCAGAAGAGCTAAATCGTCTGCAAAAAAGAATAGCATCAAGTTTGAGGTTCCTATTGATGGGTATATATCCTCGTTTGTGTTTTCCTACATTCGTTTATTCATTTATTCATATATAAAATGAAAAGCACCGGTGAAAAGTCCACATGATGAGTTACACATAGTTACATTACTTTAACACAATGTTATTGTTCGTGACGGAAACAAAACCAATCTATGTCGTCACACAAAGAGCATTAATTACAAGTAGAGAAAAAAGGGAATGTACACTCTTTGAAATAATTGATGGCGCACAGATAATATTCAACTCTCAGAACGAAGCCACTGCGCATGATCAGAGATTAGCTATTTGGTTCACAAGTAGGCTTGTAGAACTATTTGAGAAACTAACTCCGTTCTATTTTGTAGTGTGTCGTGCAATGGAAAGCAATTTCGTGTAAATACTGATACAATAATACAATAATACAAAAGTAAAAGAAATGGAACAAAAGAAAGTAAATTAATTGAAATAAGGATGAGAGAAAAAAAATGACAGCAGGATCGAACACGACAGCGATCTCAATGCACGGGAAACATCTAAGGGTAAAAATAAAATATAAATTCTATGGAATCTAACATTCTCTGAAAATAGTGGAATAATTTCCAGTTTATGTAATTTTCACAAACTTCCTTGACAGTTAAACAAACAATAATTATTGTTCAGAGAAAATTAACGAAGTAGTAGATTTATTTCCCTGTCGTATGAGTGCGATAAATATTAAGAAAACCCAAGTTAGACAATTCTCAGAACCAGCAATTTTCAAATAGCAAAATACCGGTACTTCCATGACGTGTTGTCTAGGATCACAGGAATCTTTGGATAGCTACAAACAAGTCGTAGCTCCAGGTTAGATAACCACCTGTAACAAGGCTTGGAGACCCGACATGCTGACCAAGTGTCACTCATATACTGGTTAGACGATAGTCCACCCAACAACCGACTGATAGGCTAAGTCCCTTTTTAGGTAATTTTACATGCCCAACGCTATCCGGGTCTTACAAAGACATGACCCGTCGAGAGGAAATTTTAAAATATTGACTACACATTTATTTTTTGACCACACAAGGGCATGGATGGACTCCCTGGATGAGTGACCAGATTAATACCTGGATCATCTCCGAGGCAAATAAAACATTTAAGACAAGACGCGCCATTAACTCGTATATTCATTCTAAACAATGCGATTATCATATACTATGCAGTTCTGGCTTCTTTAGCAGCATTTTGAGGGATCTATGGTGTGGTTATTAAACACTGTGCACTGACAAGTAAAAACTGAAGTTATTTATGCTCTGACAGCTGTCATCAAGGCATTTCAGGAGGGTGTGATTAACAAATGGAGTGAATAGCTTTTCAGTTTACATGTTTTCCAGACTCATTAGAAGGGCTACAGTACACATATTTACTTACTTACTTACTTACTCACTGGCACTATCGAACCCGTAGGTTCATGGCCGCACGGACATAAGCTCTCCGTACATCCCTATCCTGAGCTAATGCTTTCCCAATCATTCCCTGTATAATCTACTTCCCTCAAATCATAGTTAATGTTTGTTCTCCCACCTCCATTTCTTGGTCTACCAACTGGGCGTTTTCCTGGCTTTCCTACAAGAAGTTTCCATGCACGCTCTTTCATTCCCCATACGCGCAACATGTCTGCCCATCGCAGTCTATGGACTAACTGTTCTTATTATATCTGGCTTCTATAAAGACCATGTAGTCATTGTTATGTAGTCTTCTCCATTCACCTGTTGTTCATCTCTCTTTGGTCCAAAAATTTTCCTAAAGAACTTTTATTCTCAAATACTCGTAATCTCCTTTCCTCCCTTAAAGTAAGAGTCCATGTTTCGCACCCATATAATATAACTGGGTAGAAAATAATAGTTTATATCTTTTCAGCTTTAACGTTTTTGAAAGAGAGTTGGGACATCAAAAGTCTCTGCAATGCATAATAGCATGCATTTTCCAGAATGAGCCTATGTTTAATTTCTTTGTGCATTCTCATTCCTATTTGTGATTATTGTTCCTAGGTATTTGAATTTCAGCCAATTCCTCAAAATTTCCCTCATTTGTCATTTAGCTGTCCATTTCCATTATATTAATGTATTTCTACGTGTGACCATATATTTAGTTTTACTGATATTTACTTCCAGTCCTAATTTCTTAGTGTTACTCAATAGTGTGTGCGTGTTGGCCTTAGTATCTCCTCGGTATCGGCCAGTTAGTACTACATCATCAGCATAAACAACAAGCTTATTAATACCATTCAGTTGTAAGACTTCCCATTCGACACATATTAGATTTATAATAATATGTATCATTGCAGCCAATGGCCAGTAGAAAGAAACGTTTTCATATGTACAAAAGTCTCGATATAGTAAAAATGCATGGTGATTTTCCGTTGAGGTATTAGTTCACAGTAATATAATGTAGGTCCGTCTCCTCAACTTAAGTTCTTTTAAAACTCTGTAGGCCTTTCGGGACTAGTCCCATCATCAGCAGAATGCATTAGGTCCGTTCTTGTTGACCCTTGTTTGAAGCACTGACTTTGGTTGTGAGAATTTTGTACAGAGGATTGTGTGGATTAGGTGTGTATTCATTGAGAAACAGGTTGCTGTTGATTTCTCTTAGGATTGCGATTTCCTCCAGTATATTTATTCTCATTGGAATGTTTTCTCTATGTACTATTGTGGAGGGTGTTATCGATGTTATGCATATGGTGTCCACCTTGAATTACATGTTTTGCGTAACTTGATTTTCCTCCATTGTAAACGAAATCTCTGAAATGTTCCTTGAATCTGATGTTGAAGCTTCTGTTAGTTTCTCAATGTAGAATTTATTGCAGTCTGTACATGTTAATTTGTAGATGCCTTTATTGTCAAATTCATCTATTTCTTCGATGTTGTTGTTTATTAAATTGTTTAGTTTGTTGGTCAGTTCTGTAGGCTATTATTAATATTCTTATCGAGCTTTTTTAGTGTGTTAGCCAATTTTAATGTTTCTTTACCAGTGTACGTGAGAGTTATCCATTTTTTTGTTGTTGTCATTGGATTCTATTCTCAATGAATACACACCTAATCCACACAATCCTCTGTACAAAATTCTCACAACCAAGTCAGTGCTTCAACAAGGGTCAACAAGAACGGACCTAATGCATTCTGCTGATCATGGGACTAGTCCCGAAAGGCCTACAGAGTTTTAAAAGAACTTAAGTTGAGGAGACGGACCTACAAGGTAACTATATTATAGTTTTTAACCTACATTATATTACTGTTACGAAAGTCTGTTATCGATGTTCCTATGCTTTTATACACTGTAATAGGTGATATCGGTCGCAGTGCGACCCACATAGTTTGCACTTGCACTTTTCATCTGGGTTTTGGCCCTTCACTGTTGTGCATATCCTGTGATGTAAACCATGGACCGCGACTCTCGTCACGGTGTGTCTCAGGTCGTATCTGGCTGCTGTCCATTCCCTGTAGATCATCGCATCCGTTGCGTAGAACTCAGGTCATATCGGTTCTCTCTTCTCGTTGAGTTCCCACAGCAGTTCTTTGCAGGCATCTGTTGCCGGCACGAGAAGGGTCCAGGTGGAGCTCTTCTATGAAGAATGGTTCCTTTGTCAGTATGTATGTTAGGCGTGTATTTTGATACGCTTAGCGCTATCTTTAAAAGTGTGCTTTGTTATACTAGCTCATATTCGGCGTGCGCTGGTACGCTTAAGTAAATTACTATACATATCTACATACATAGTAATTCTGCCCGAGGGCAGGTCTTTCACTGCAATCATAGCTTTTTCATGCTATGCGTTTGCAACTTTACTAGGGAATTGTAGGTGTGGTAGCTTCCCGTTGCTTTTCCACACCGGTGAAGGATGATAATGAAAAGGATGGTGATGATGATGGTGGCCATATTATTTCGGGAACCGTTTGGGCCTTAAAGTTTTCCTGACATTTGTCTTACAGGTGAGGAAAAAACCCCGATAAAAAACCATCACCCAGAAAAAACTGCCCCGACAGGCGATCGAACCCGGGCCCGCTTGCGTGACAAGGCAGCACGCTACCTCGAGACCACAGCAGTGGACATATATTATCATCATCATCCGGTATCATGACCAACTGCCGCCGTCTTCCGGAAACCAAACGCCATTCCTCTCTGTCCATCCATTGATCTTCCTCCATTCCTCTGATACTGATAGCTGCTTGTACCCCTTCTATCCAAGTTTTCTTCGGCCTTCCTCTCTTCCTCCTTTCCATTGGAATCCATTCCATAACAATTTTTGGCAATCTTTGCTCTGACATTCTTTTGACATGACCATACCATTGCAATCTTTTCTTTTCTGTAATGTCTATGATGTCCGGCTCCTCTTGTACACCCATAATTTCCCTTATTTCTTTATTTCGTATTCTATCCATTCTAGATTTTCCAGCTGATCTTCTTAAAACATCCATTTCTGTACTTAAAATTCTTTTCATTTCCCTGGTAGGAATTTACCAGACTTCAGCACCATATGTTAAAATGCTCTGAATTCTGGTTTGATATATTTGTAATTTTCTATTTTTTGTAATATTTTTGCTCCACCAAACAGAGTTTAAAGCATTTATTGCTTCTTTGACTGTGCGATTCTATTTTTAATTTCCACCGTGTTATCGCCTGAATGGTCTAATTTTGTTCCTAAATAAGTGCATTCAATACTAGGTTTTAGTTCTTCTCCATTGTTGAAATTTATATTTTCCATTTCTTCTCCTATACACAGGTATTTAGTTTTCTCAATGTTTACATAAAGTCCCCATTTTTCATATTCTTCTTTTAGTTTTTTAGCCATATATTCTATGTCATCGTGGTCTTGTGCTATTAATACCTGCTCATCTGCAAAATTTAGTTAATATACATGTGTATTTTGGATAGGTATGCCCATTTTTTGACATTTTTTCCTCCAGTCTCTTAGTACTCTTTCGAGATAAATTTTAAATAGAGTTGGAGATAAACTGCAACCTTGCCTTAAACCTTTTGTAATAGTAAATCCCTTTATTATATGATTTCCATCTTTCATTTTCGAAATAGATCCTTTGTATAATGCTTTTATAGCTTCTACTAATTTTTTGGTAATGTTAGAATCGTCTAAAGTTTCCCATAACATTTTTTGGGGAATACTATCATATGCTTTGGTTAAATCGACAAAAAGCAAATGTAAATATCTGTTAGTAGCTCTTTTTTTTCTATCATTTGTGTTATGCAAAACATATTATCTGTGCATGATCTACCACTTCTAAAACCAGATTGTTCTTCAATTTCTTTATCCTGGTAATCTATATGAACCATTTTACTTAGTATACATCCATATATTCTATGCCTCGGATATATATATATATTATTTTTACAGTAGTTGAATAAGTAAAAAGAAAATTAGAGGTAAATTAAATTGTAGGGTATACATTGCTACGAACCAAACATGACGTTTGCTAGAGTAAATTTTTAATTTCTGATTTCAAGTAAACCCCCACTTCCAATGGTCAGATGTCGCTGAGTTTTGGATAATACCTACCTCAGAATATGTATTAACATATACTGAGTTTCGTTGTGAGTAATCGAAAAATTGCGTCTGCTAAAGCAAGTTTTAAACCAGAAGGAAGCAGAAATAGAGGAAGACCAAGATTGCGGTGGATGGATGAAGTAGAGATTGATCGGAGTTAAAGAGGTGGAGAAGTAAGGCAATGAATATACAAGAGTGGACATTTGTCCTAAAGGAAGCCAAAGTCAAACTGAAAGGACTTTTAATTGAAAAATACGTGTCTCTTCTGTTTTGTTCCCAATTTATAATGTACAGTAAAAGGAAAGAAAAATTATTTCCGAAACGGAAAAAAGTAGTGTTGCCGCTTAAAGTAAGAATAGAAATGTTTGACATTTTACGTGTTGGCGAGTCGTTCGCATCTACATCATGCTGTTTCAATTTTAATAAATCAACTGTACGATTGATCAAGAAATCCGAAGACAAATAAGGAATTCTATCCCTGAATTCACAGCTAAACATCAATCTGAATTGAAATACCTTATAAAACTTGGCATTCGTTGCAATAATGTTCATTGAATAACACGTGGCACTTTTGCTTTTCTTACCAGTTTATAATGTCCAGCAAAAGGAAAGAAAATTAGCTCTGAAGCGGGGAAAAAAAAGTGTTGCCGCTTTAACAGAAATGCTTGACCATTTACGCGTTGGCGAATCGTTTGCGTCTATATCACGCTGTTAAATTGTTAATGAATCAATTGTTCGATTCATCAAGAAATTCGAAGACAAGATAAGGAATCATATTGCTGAATGCTCAGACGAATATCAGTCTGAATTAAAAGACCTTTTAAAAGCGGCAAAACAGGAAATTACTAAGTTCTTTAAGCCCTTGCCTAAGCCTGACGGTAATAATTAATATAAATTGTTCAAAATCTCTCATTGATTGGTTTATTTTGATAATTTTAATTTTATTTCGGAACCTTGGAACGTATCCCCTACATACCCATACAAATTACCATTACATATTCGCGGTTTCTGCATTCGCGGCATTTTTTCGGAACACATCCCCCGCAATTTCTCATAGTTGTAATGAGTCACATGGTTTTTACATTACCACTGAGTAAGTGCATACATTTTTTACATTATCCAATTTCAGATGAAGATTAGTAACTTCTTCTTCGCTTCACGGGCTAGGCAAATTGCCTGTTCCGCCTCACAGTTGTTCTGTCCATCTTTTCACTGGCCTTCCTATATTCCTTGAACCTCTTGGCATGTAGTTAAACGCTGCTTTTGATAATCTTGTTACATCCATTCTTTCTACATTTCTAAATTATTTTTCTCTGTATTCTTTGATTTTCTCATTCAATGGATATATATTTAACTCTGTTATATCTTCATTCTTTATCCGATCCATTCTTGTGCAGCCTTTTATGCTTCTAAGGAAGTTCATTTCTACGCTTTGTATTCTTTTTGTTCATTACCCAAGTTTCACCCCCATAAAGTAATGCAGGAATTGACAATGTTTTATAAAACTTCAATCTAGTATTTCTTCTTATATTGTTCTTTAATGTTCTATTTATAGTTCCACATATCATTTGAAATCTTGACAGTTTCATGTTTACGTCTCTTTCAGTTTTTGTGTTTATGGTAACATTACAACCCAAATAATTAAAATTTGTTACTTGTTCCGGAGGTTTGTTGTCTATTATGATTTTTGATCTTATATGTTCGCTTCCCCAAAATGCCATTATTTTCTTTTTTTTCTTTTTGCTTTAGTTACTAATCGGGGGCACGCCGTAGCGTAGTGGTTAAGGCACTGAGCTACAAGCCGGAGGGTCGAGGGTTCAAGTCCCGTTGGGGTCAGGATTTTTAAACTGACCCAAACCCTCTGGCGGCACTATGGCCCTGGGGTGGACTCAGCCTCTAACGGAAATGAGTACCAGGCGCTTGTTCTGGGGGTAAAGGCGGCCGTCACGCAGGGCTGACAACCCGGCTGACATAAAGTGCCGATTGTCTAGAAAAAGTGGGAGCCTTAACCTCATACTACCCCAAGGGCCTCCGGGCCTGTTGTGGGATCACTTTACTTATATTCTTTAATTTTATCATTCAATGGATATATATTTAACTCTGTTATACCTTCATTCTTTATCCGATCCATTCTTGTGCAGCCTTTTATGCTTTTAAGGAAGTTCATTTCTACGCTCTGTATTCTTTTTGGTAATTACCCAAGTTTCACCCCCATAAAGTAATGCAGGAATTGACAATGTTTTATAAACCTTCAATCTAGTATTTCTTCTTATATTGTTCTTTAATGTTCTATGTATAGTTCCACATATCATTTGAAATCTTGACAGTTTCATGTTTATGTCTCTTTTAGTTTTTGTGTTTATGGTAACATTACAACCCAAATAATTAAAATTTGTTACTTGTTCCAGAGGTTTGTTGTCTATTATGATTTTTGATCTTATATGTTCGCTTCCCCAAAATGCCATTATTTTCTTTTTTTTTCTTTTTGCTTTAGTTACTAATCGGGGGCACGCCGTAGCGTAGTGGTTAAGGCACTGAGCTACAAGCCGGAGGGTCGAGGGTTCAAGTCCCGTTGGGGTCAGGATTTTTAAACTGACCCAAACTCTCTGGCGGCACTATGGCCCTGGGGTCGACTCAGCTTCTAACGGAAATGAGTACCAGCCGCTTGTTCTGGGGGTAAAGGCGGCCGTCACGCAGGGCTGACAACCCGGCTGACATAAAGTGCCGATTGTCTAGAAAAAGTGGGAGCCCTATCCTCCTACTACCCCAAGGGCCTCCGGGTCTGTTGTGGCATCACTTTACTTTACTTTACTTTAGTTACTAATCTTTATAATCGTTATAAACTGGATAGGAATCTAGAATCTTCACAAATATTGGATAATGCATCAGACACATGGCATTACAACACAATGTGTCTTGTTTGATTCATGTGGGAGATATTTTGACATCACACATGTTCCCAATGACTTTTTCACATAAACTCAAGTAACCACAAATAGGCAAAAAATTCTGAATCATTATACCATTTTCTTGTGAGATTCATGTTTTGAAATAGGAAATTCCAATTCTTGAATTTAAATACATTTGAAAGCTTTTACTTCCTTCTCTAGTCCTAAAATCTAGTGTTGCAGATTAGTCATAGGGATAATATATGTTGGTACCCATGATCAGCAAAATCCCACTATTGTTAAGTTTAAGACTTACAATGTCATTAAAACAGAGGGAACCTGGGATTTTATATAGAATCATTATCATAAGTAATATCATGAGTGATTTATCGAGTGGCATTTGTTACTAAAAAATCATTTTTTAAATATAGTTACCGATATTTTAAAATATTTATATATTTAATGTAAACGGCGATATTTGAAAACAAATCAGAAATGCGTGGTTATGTTTCATTTATTTATTCTCTACAACTTGATCATATTATTTATTGCTAAATATGATCGCAATATTATACGAATGCACCTAATGGAGAACAAATAAAATACATCAAACTGTATAGGCCTATTATAACCAATATTATAGGTTATTTATTAATTTTTTTAGTAAACAGCTCAGCAAAATCATTATTTAAAAACACAATTATTGAACACACAATAATCAAATGTGTATTTCGAAGGAATTTGTTTATTGTTTGCTATATTCAATATGGTCTCGAGGTAGCGTGCTGCCTTGTCACGCAGCGGGCCCGGGTTCGATCCCCGGTCGGGGCAGTTTTTCTGGGTGAGGTTTTTATCGGGGTTTTTCCTCACCTGTAAGACAAATGTCAGGAAAACTTTAAGGCCCAAACGGTCCCCGAAATCATATGGCCATCATCAATATCCTTAACATTATCATCATCGTCATCATCATCATCATCCTTCACAGGTGTGGAAAGCAACGGGAAACTACCACACCTACACAATTCCCTAGTAAAAGTGCAAGCATAGCATGAAAATGCTATGATTGCAGTGAAGGACCTGCCTTCGGGCAGAATTACTATGGATGGATATTCAATATATCTGTTGGAGAGTCAGTCACTTTCAAATAATGTTCTGACCTGATTAGAATATTAAATAGGAGGAGCTTTCTTTATCAAAAAAGCAGGAGCTGGTAAAGAGAATTCGATAAAGAGCAAGGTAAAATACGACTATCATTGGTTGTAAAACAAAAATTCATTGAACGTGATTGGTCATTGACTCCCATTTACGGCATGAATTAAATAGTCAAAATGTATCATTTTCTTTAATCACAGACTTATTAATATTTGTAATAAATATATATATATATATATATATATATATATATATATAATCTTTATGAAGGCTTGTTACATAATTTATCAATAAAACCCAAATCAAAAAACTAAAATATTAAAATAATCAACGCGTTTCGATAACGAGGTTAACATTATCAAGACAAGTTATAGACAATAAAAACAAGCTAAAATGTATAAACACATTATCAGTACGCTAAATGTTTACTAATATAGAAAATTTTCCTCATTAGAGGATTGCAACAAGGACAAAGTGATACATAAAATTAATTTTTCTAAATTGGTGAAATGCATTTTGTAAATACATTAAAAACTTTCAAATTGTAATCGTACGTTTATTCTATAAAGTAGAATATTGTTGCAAAGAAGGTTTCTTAAAATTGAAATTGGCCCTCTAATGGCAGTGATGACAATTTTAGAAAGATGTACTCGATCCAAATCTAAGGAATTCCATAATTTAATTAAGAATCATGACACAGTAAGTCTTTCCCCGATCATCATATCTGTGACAGTTATACTATCTATTTATCATAAGTAATGCCACGAGTGATTTCCAATTTATCTAGAGGATTTGGAAATCAAGAGTGGTATTTGTTAGGATTATTTAACGAATAAAATTAAACTGTTTACTCACAAATCATTATTTAAATATCGTTACCGGGATTTTAAAATATTTATATATTTAATGTAAACGGCGATGTTTGAAAACAAGTCAGAATTGTGAGGTTATGTATATTCACTGCAACTTGATATTTATTTATTGCCAAATACTTCATTTTTTTATTAAGTCCTCTTACGTTCCGGGTTGCCAAATTCCAGTAATCATAAATCCTTTGTTCTTTGCCTGTCGTCATAGTTTTATTATCCGCCTGCTTATTTCTTGTAGTCTTTCGAGTATTTAAAGTTTTCCCCATTATAGGTTACCAGCCTATAGTTGGGTAAGTCCAGTGGTGGGGTTGCCACCTCAATGCCTCTTGGACAGGCATGCTTTTCTGTAGGGGATGCTCCCTTAGCCTTTGAAGTTTATCCTTCTCCGCAAGGTAGCGGTTCCTCTCTCTTTCCCTGAGTGAGGGTAGGGTGCCTCTTCCGCCAAATCTGCCGTATTAAGGGTATCCCTCTCCGCCTTCATTGCCGTTGAGATCTTCACCGTTCCCTGGTAAGGGGCCCTCACATGGTACTATCAGCCGGGCCAGCTGAACCAAGGTTTTTTTTTACGAGGTGTTACTCCTCCCCCTCCTCCTTTCTCATCCGGACTTGGGACCGGCAATGCCAAATACGATCGCAATATTGTAAGACTGCACCCTAGCGGAGAAATAATAAAACACATCAAACTGAATATTATAATCAACATTATAGGCTATTAATTAATTTTTTTAGTAAACAACTCAGTAAAATCAAAGAATCTGTTCATTATTTGCTATATTCAATGTATTTGTTGGAGAAAAATAACGCTGTGAGCTGTTCAGAATATTAAAAAATATGTTTCTTTATCACAAAAGCAGGAGCTGGTAAAGAGAAATCGATAAAGAGCGAGGCGAAACACGACTATCATTGGTTGTAAAACAAAATTGAAACGTAACTGGCCATTGACTACCATTTGGGCACGAGTTAAATAGACTTCGTAATAGACACTGTTGGCTCATATGTTTTTTTTTTCAGAGTCAACTACCTCTGGCTGGCCACTATGGGTATCAATTCTAAACTACGTTTTTAACACCGAAAACGAAACAGACAGGAGTACCACGCTAACACAACAACAAATAATGCAATAATAATAATAATAAATTACGCAAATTAAACACAAATATTGCAATTAGCATTGCTCAAACATCACTAATTAACTGGCAAACTGTCTGATACTGACGATAGCTGCAAAACCATTACTGGAATGCAATTGACGCGAGGGTCAGTTTTTCAAATGACAAATCTTATACCCAACTCCAAGCGAACGAAGCAGGTAGCCGTCTCAAGTTATTCCTCAGACAATATAGTAGGGTTCCAAACCTTTGTCGAAAACCACATAATACAGGGTGTCCCATTCAAATCTCCCACATTTTAATTAATCATAACTAACAAAGCATGCGGAATTATGAAATGAGGTTGGTATTAAACGAAACAGAAACTCGAAGAATTTTCATTGCCACACATTAAAACATATCAATATGTGCACCATTTCTTCAATATTTTCTTCTGAAACACGTGTAAGAGCACCTCCTCAATTCTTTTTTAACGCTTCCAGTCGCCACAAACTTCTCAAGCCACGCCTTAATGGTCTTCCCATCAGGTGCATTTCCTCCATATTCTCTCCTATAATTTCTTTGCACTGTAATTATTGACCTTGTCTCTGCATACCAGAAAACAGTTTGTGCTCGTTGCTGAGGAGTCACCATTTTGTTTTATGTCATTATTGTCCAACATACGACAGTTGAATTAACTGCAACAATGAAAACAAACATTCTTTGAGTTTCTATTTCTTTTAATACCAACCTCATTTCATAATTCCGCATACTTTGAGAGCTGTAATTCAAATGTGGGAGGTTTGAATGGGACACGGTGTATAATAACAGAAAAAAACACAGAACCGAACCCAAGGTGGGGATTCAATAATCGCCTACTCTGCCGCGAATCGAACCTGCGCCACAGAAGTGATAGACAGCAATCCAAAATGATGGAGCATTTTATAATGTCAAAAAAATATATATCACACCCTATTATTCAGTGATTAAGCTTAGAAATTCTGACAAGTTCAGATTAATATCTACATTTTTGTTGTGTTCTGAAAGCGATACTCAATACGCTATGATGGAATAAAAAACGTGACAAATTTGTGTGCGTGTTTTTTTAACGAGGACATAAACGTATCCGGCAATTAAGTTATGGACAAACAACTGCATATGACAATGTGCACACACCTAATCAATACAATGGATCATAATTTGAATGAAATGTAGCCACGCCACGCCCGAAGCTAACAACATTAAAATATGATAGCCAACTTTCCTTCAGACCTTAACTACAATATTATATTTCTAAGTTTTAGCACTTATTAACTGAAACGGAATAAAAAAATGTGACGGAAGTCGTGAAATATAAAAGTATTGTACCTTAACTTTATAACAACGGTCTGCAAATGGCGTCAAAATGACCTCATACTCAACTCACAAAAAATATAAAATGAATGAACTCAAGGGCTCGACTGTACAACATGTTAACTAACAAATTCTTGAAAATTGAGTTGTAGCTTGTAAACTGTAATATGTGATCTCCTGAAGCATTTGAAGCACGTAGTTTTATTTACAATCTATTGACCATCTGTCATCTATTTACAGATGCAAAAAATATATGCACCAGTTTCAGGAGGTACGGGGTGAATCATAAATATGGCTATACGTTTTATCGCGTTGTGTAATGAAAATGTTACCATTATAGGAAATATGAAATTACCGTTGGAAAGGCAATTATTCAAATTACAAAAAATGGAATAAAACAAAATAGTGTAGAACAGACCAACAGGGCCAATCCTTGAACACGATTATTATTATTATTATTATTATTATTATTATTATTATTATTATTATTATTATTATTATTATTATTATCGAATGCAAGAAGAAAGATTACCCAGGAAAACATTGGAATGGTGTCCACCTGGAAGAAGGAGGAGAGGAAGAGCTCGAAACTCGTGGACGCAGGAGATAAGAACTGGAATGAGAGCAAGAGGACTGGAGGACATGGATTGGATGGAGAGAGACGAGCGGAGAAGAAAAATAAAACTTTAGGCACAGAAAGATGTGGAAACATTAAAATTATGTATATAAATAAATAAAATTATTATTAATATAAGACCAGAGTTAAATGTATATCCATTAAATGATAAAATCAAAGACTATAGAGAAAAATGGTTTACACATGTGGAAAGAATGAACGTAACAAGATTACCAAGAGCAGCATTTAACTACAAGCCAAGAGGTTCAAGGAATGTAGGAAGGCGAGTGATAAGATGGACAGAACAACTGTGAGGCGGAACAGGCATTTTGCCTAGCCCGTGAAGTGAAGTGAAGAAGAAGAATATAAGACCTCGAAACTCGTGGATGCAAGAAATAAGAACTGGAATGAAAACAAGACGACTAGTGGGCATGGAGTGGTTATATACAGACGAGTGGAGAAAGAAAATAAAATTTTAGGCACAGAGTGATGTGTAAACATTAAAAATCTGTATATAAATAAAAATTATTTTTTTATTGCGGATGTAGGACTACGCAAAGTACTTAGAGGCGTTTCCTTTGAGCCCAAATTTCTTTCATTCTTTTGCTATGAGCTTGTTTTCTATCATCTGTCCAAGTTGTTCAAGTTTTTTTTCTTCGGTTTGTCCTCTTGGTCAACTTGCCACTTATTCACCTTAATTCTAAATAGGCCTATATCTCTGTTTGGGATATCTTCTTTAGTAATTCCTGCCAATTTTAAGTCCTTTTTGACTTCATCAATCCACTTCATAGTATCCACTGGAGCTTTACTTCTGTTTTCGTAGAATTTCATTATCTGTTTTGTAAGCCTGTTTGAGTTCATTCGTTTAATATGGCCATAAAATTTTACCCTTCGTTTTTTAATATCACTATGAATGTCTGTATATATTTTTATTTCCTTTTTACTTCTGAGTCTAAATGCTTCACCTATGACTTGTGGACCTAAAACTTTTCTTATAATTTTGCATTCTTTTTTCACTTCATATTTTCGATATCTTTTTTTCTGTTCAAAATTAATGTTTCTACTCCATAGAGACACTCTGGTTTAATTACAGAGTTATAGTGTCGTAATTTTGTATATAAATATATGCATTTTTTATTATAAGTGTTGTGAGTAAGCCGAAATGCTGTTTCCATTTTTTGGCTATTATTATTATTGTTATTATTATTAATATTATTATTATTATTATTATTATTATTATTATTATTATTATTATTGTGGAAAGCAACGGGAAGCTACCACACCTACAATTCCCCAGTAAAGCTGCAAGCATAGCATGAAAATGCTATGATTGCAGTGAAGGATATGCGTTCGGCCAGAATTACTGTGGATGGATTATTATTATTATTATTATTCCTATGTATCCTACTACTATCATGTTTTTATGCCAGTCCTAGATGCGTTTGAACACTTTATTTATACATTACTGTAAATAAGGACGACCAATTTTATATGATAGAAAAGTCCAATAAAGTCAGGCACTGACCAAAGCTAGTCCTCGTCAGCCACGGGAAAACAATTTATTATCAATCTATTCACTTAGGTACTTAAATTAGAAAGGGAAAAATGAAGTATTTGCTAAGAAGAAATGTGGGTCAAATGTAGGCTACTGATTACAAGATGAAATTTCTAGTAGCGGAAAATCTAGCATTTATCATAAGTAATGCCACGAGTGATTTCCAAATTATCGATAAATTCACGACTCACGAAGTGAGGAGTTAATTTATCTAGAGAATTTGGAAATCAAGAGTGGCATTTGTTAGGACTATTTAACGAATAAAATTAAGCTGTTTACTCACAAATCATTATTTAACTATAGTTATTTTAAAATATTTATATATTTAATGTAAACGGCGATGTTTGAAAACAAATGAGAAACGATAGGTACGCTTCTACTGCTTCATTTGTTTATCACTGCAACCAGATCATACCATTTATTGCCAAAGGAACGCAATATTGTAAGGAGCAGCTTTCTTTAATATGGTAATTATAACACTGATAAATATTTGGTGAAACACGACTCTGATTGGTTGTAAAACAGAAATCATTGAAACGTGATTGGTCATTGACTCCCATTTGGGGCATGAGTTAAATAGTCGCGAAAATGCATTAAACTCAAATTAGTTAGCAGTGATTTGCATAATAACATAAGAGATTATAGGAATCTTGTAAAATAGTATTTTTCCTTTATTGATAAACAATCAGCATGTTGCATTGTATTCCATTTAAAATAAATTACACATATTTGAACATTTGTTAGTTAATATAAATTTATAGAGCAGGTGAATAATTTTACATATCTAGGATGCAATATCTCATATGAAGAAGAAAAGGATGTAAATGCAAAAATATATAAATTTTTAAGAATTTTAAGGTTAATAAATTCTATCTTCAAGCCACAGTTAGTCCAAAAACATTCAAGACTAAAAGTGTATACAACACTGGCTCTTCCAACTCTTTTGTATGGTAGTGAAATATGGACGTTGAAACAGCAGGATATACAGAGACTTAGATGTGCTGAAATGAGATACCTTCGGAGGACTGCAGGATACACACTACTAGATCACAAAAAAAGAAGACATCTTAGAAGAATTACACATGGAAACTTTAGAAAACAAAATTTCTGATTATAAGTCAAGATGGATGTAACATGTTCATCGAATGGAAGATCACAGAATACCCAAACAAATGTTAAGCTATCAACCTGCAGGAAGAAGAAGACCAGGACGTCCACTCAAAAGACTTTTGGATGGTGTTTCTCTTGAGGCCGAAACAGGTCAACAAATGGCCTAAATTCGTGAATGTACTATGATGATGATGATGATACAAATTTAGACAATAAATATACAAAACTGCAACTATATTATAATTATTAGAAGTTTAATATTTTTTACCTTTCTATTAACTTTTTTTAACCTCTCACTTCATATGTACTTATAACCATATTAGTATGGTTGAATTTCTCCTCATTAGGGGGAGAACGCCTAAGTATCGTTGAGAAACAGATGAAATGAAAAATAAAATTCCAATGCACCATTCACTTTTTCGGCTGTGGAAATCCAATTCAATATTATTTATATTCGTTCATATTAAAATTCATTCATGTTGGTTTTTAATTAAATTTTAAATTATTAACAATGAATTGCGAACATGACTTCATAAATGTTTATAGGCCTACAGAGTTTTCAATTCTTCTTTATTTTTTCTCAATACTTCACTCTGAATACGCACATAATTTTCTGCTATAAGAATCTCTTCTTCACAGTTTATCTTATAATTTAGCCCTTCACACTCGCTGCCATCTTCTCTTAAAACTGTTTCTTGTCGTCGCACTTAAGTCACTTTTACTTGTCTACTTTTGCGGTCCGATCGACTGACTTACATCTCTTTATATATGCGAGGATCCGAATTATATGGACGTCAGTCCTGACTCCTCTCGAATAGAAAGTCCGAGAGACCGATCCTTCTGGAATCGATATATAGGCAATTGTAGAAATATCTCAGCTGCCCAACCGACTCTTGAGACGTCAACTTACGAATCCTCTTCTAACATACAACGCGCGACCCGATCCCCACATCCGCACGCGAAATTCAAAGCCAGTCCAACAATGCGTCATGATATTTTGAGTCATGTAGCGTATGGCAGAAATTTTAAAATTCTTTATGTCTTGCCGGGTGAAATCTGTTTCAACATGTTTAACGAAAAAAAAAATATTGATTATAACATTGAATTATTGACAGACACCACTCCGTGGAGCAAGCGGTAAGACGTTCACATTTCATCGCTGAGGTCTCGAGATCGAGTCTCGGTCACTCCATATGGGTTTCGTGGTGGACAAAACGGAGCTTGGGCAGGGTTTTCTCGGGGTTTCTCCCGTTTTCCCCTGCCACAAACTTCATTCCACCATTTCTCCATATTAATTTCATCCATTTCATTTCATTTCATTCATCCGCCCCTGTGACGGTGCGTCAGGATTGGTCGGCCTTGTAGTTCACAGACCTCTATAAATATACGGGGCTTCATTTCATCTCATTCCTCGACCCGACCCTCAGTTGGACACGAGTTGAGGATATTTATTTAATGACAGACAAGATCGGAATTTGTCAGGATTTACAAAATCGGAACAAAATTACGGAATTCTATTCCAAGGAAGTAAATACTGTACATGAGTTGGCAAACTTTTTGTAATAAGGGTTTTGCAGGAAATCATCACGGATTTCCTTATTTTCCTGCATTTCTTTGTAAAAAAATAAATAATCCTGCTAGTCTTTTGAAAGAATGGATGACTAACTCATACATCCAGGATGTTGAATTCCTTGATAACAACATAAACTCTCAGTCAACGTTTTTGAAATTCATATTAAAGCACCGTTGAGGTTATTAATATGTTAATTATAAAATTGGTACCTGGTAAGTCGGTTGTCATCAACTAAATTATTAAACTTCATCAAGTTATTCCAATATGGAGACCTTTCAAAAAATTGTTTCATCTTCTGCATTTTAACTGGTACCATCAAGTTATTCCAATATGGAGGCCTTTCAAAAACATTGTTTCATCTTCTGCATTTTAACTGGTACCATCAAGTTATTCCAATATGGAGGCCTTTCAAAAACATTGTTTCATCTTCTGCATTTTAACTGGTACCATCAAGTTATTCCAATATGGAGGCCTTTCAAAAACATTGTTTCATCTTCTGCATTTTAACTGGTACCATCAAGTTATTCCAACATGGAGGCCTTTCAAAAACATTGTTTCATCTTCTGCATTTTAACTGGTAGCATCAAGTTATTCCAATATGGAGACCTTTCAAAAACATTGTTTCATCTTCTGCATTTTAACTGGTACCATCAAGTTATTCCAATATGGAGACCTTTCAAAACATTGTTTCATCTCTTCTGCATTTTAACTGGTACCATCAAGTTATTCCAACATGGAGGCCTTTCAAAAACATTGTTTCATCTTCTGCATTTTAACTGGTACCATCAAGTTATTCCAATATGGAGACCTTTCAAAAACATTGTTTCATCTTCTGCATTTTAACTGGTACCATCAAGTTATTCCAACATGGAGGCCTTTCAAAAACATTGTTTCATCTTCTGCATTTTAACTGGTACCATCAAGTTATTCCAATATGGAGACCTTTCAAAAACATTGTTTCATCTTCTGCATTTTAACTGGTACCATCAAGTTATTCCAACATGGAGGCCTTTCAAAAACATTGTTTCATCTTCTGCATTTTAACTGGTACCATCAAGTTATTCCAATATGGAGACCTTTCAAAAACATTGTTTCATCTTCTGCATTTTAACTGGTACCATCAAGTTATTCCAATATGGAGGTCTTTCAAAAACAATGTTTCATCTTCTGCATTTTAACTGGTACCATCAAGTTATTCCAACATGGAGGCCTTTCAAAAACATTGTTTCATCTTCTGCATTTTAACTGGTACCATCAAGTTATTCCAACATGGAGGCCTTTCAAAAACATTGTTTCATCTTCTGCATTTTAACTGGTACTATCAAGTTATTCCAATATGGAGACCTTTCAAAAACATTGTTTCATCTTCTGCATTTTAACTGGTACCATCAAGTTATTCCAACATGGAGGCCTTTCAAAAACATTGTTTCATCTTCTGCATTTTAACTGGTACTATCAAGTTATTCCAACATGGAGGCCTTTCAAAAACATTGTTTCATCTTCTGCATTTTAACTGGTACCATCAAGTTATTCCAACATGGAGGCCTTTCAAAAACATTGTTTCATCTTCTGCATTTTAACTGGTACCATCAAGTTATTCCAATATGGAGACCTTTCAAAAACATTGTTTCATCTTCTGCATTTTAACTGGTACCATCAAGTTATTCCAATATGGAGGTCTTTCAAAAACAATGTTTCATCTTCTGCATTTTAACTGGTAGCATCAAGTTATTCCAATATGGAGACCTTTCAAAAACATTGTTTCATCTTCTGCATTTTAACTGGTACCATCAAGTTATTCCAACATGGAGGCCTTTCAAAAACATTGTTTCATCTTCTGCATTTTAACTGGTAGCATCAAGTTATTCCAATATGGAGACCTTTCAAAAACATTGTTTCATCTTCTGCATTTTAACTGGTAGCATCAAGTTATTCCAATATGGAGACCTTTCAAAAACATTGTTTCATCTTCTGCATTTTAACTGGTAGCATCAAGTTATTCCAATATGGAGACCTTTCAAAAACATTGTTTCATCTTCTGCATTTTAACTGGTACCATCAAGTTATTCCAATATGGAGGCCTTTCAAAAACATTGTTTCATCTTCTGCATTTTAACTGGTAGCATCAAGTTATTCCAATATGGAGACCTTTCAAAAACATTGTTTCATCTTCTGCATTTTAACTGGTACCATCAAGTTATTCCAACATGGATGCCTTTCAAAAACATTGTTTCATCTTCTGCATTTTAACTGGTACTATCAAGTTATTCCAATATGGAGACCTTTCAAAAACATTGTTTCATCTTCTGCATTTTAACTGGTACCATCAAGTTATTCCAATATGGAGGCCTTTCAAAAACATTGTTTCATCTTCTGCATTTTAACTGGTAGCATCAAGTTATTCCAATATGGAGATCTTTCAAAAAACATTGTTTCATCTTCTGCATTTTAACTGGTACCATCAAGTTATTCCAATATGGAGGTCTTTCAAAAACAATGTTTCATCTTCTGCATTTTAACTGGTAGCATCAAGTTATTCCAATATGGAGGCCTTTCAAAAACATTGTTTCATCTTCTGCATTTTAACTGGTAGCATCAAGTTATTCCAATATGGAGGCCTTTCAAAAACAATGTTTCATCTTCTGCATTTTAACTGGTAGCAGTTAAAATTCAGAAGATGAACATTGTTTTGAAAGGCCTCCCTATTGGAATAACTTTATGAACTTTAATAATTTAGTAGATCACATACCAATTTTATAACTAACATAAACTCGTTTAAACATTAAAATGCAGCATATTCTTTACTTCATATCATTAATCAATACTTATATAATTTATTGTAAATCACAGTTGAGGTTATGTTATAAAATGTTAAAATATTAAAATAAGTACCTAACATATCAGTCGTCCTGGCACATTCCTAAATTTGAAACCTCCACTTCTAATTGTCGGATTTCGTTCATTTTTTGATAATATCTACCTCGATTTATTTTACTGCCCACTCAGGCTATATATATATATATGATATGAAAAGAAAAATGAATGCTTGAGTCGGGATTTGAACTCGAGTCTCTAAACTCTGTACCTTTAGCGCTCTAACCAACTGAGCTACCCAAGAATTCCAAGACAAACATACAATTTTCTTATACATGTAGTATTCTCAATTCACACAAGAGGTAGCGGAAATTTCTTTCAACTGCCATCTAGCGGCTAACATAACAGTTAAGCAAATTATTAAAGAGAATATTCTCTTAAAGAAAATATTTACTTTATAGCAGTAACGCGTGTATATTTAGATGTTATAACTATATTTTTGACATTTGGCAATTGAAGGCAAATATATATAGGCCTATATATGCAAATTTTCAATGTTTATACATATTTATGTGCCTAAAGTTTTATTTACTTCTCCATTCGTCCCTGTCCATCCACTCGATGTCCTCCAGTCCTCTTGTAGTCCTCGAAAATCTGTGCGAAAGACTAGCCAAGAACTAAAAATTCCTAAATCCACTGGAATATCCTATGTTCTACACATTGAATGTCTATGAGGTTCTCTTTCTAATGGCACCAGATTCATGTAAATCCAACAACTGACAGCGACGCTATAGGCCTACCTGTTTATAACCGGGAAGTGTTTCTGTGGACATGGTGTACTAAGATATACATTTCATAATAGGCCTATCTTTAACATTAAAAATCAGTTCTTTTTCACAGAAACAACTGATACAGACAATAGAACTCACAGCCTATTGGTTACAATTGAAGATTCTGGATGTGATATTACCTTAGATGTTAAAGCGCTTTTAAGTAATAATGAAATAAAACATAATAACATATAGCCTATAACTTACTTAATTACTCACTGGCACTATCGAACCCGTAGATTCACGGCCGCGCGGACATAAGCTCTCCATACATCCCTATCCTGAGCTATTGCTTTCCAATCATTCCCTGTATAATCTACTTCCCTCAAATCATAGTTAATGTTGTTCTCCCACCTCATTCTTGGTCTACCAACTGGGCGTTTTCCCTCTGGTTTTCCTACAAGAAGCTTCCATGCACGTCTTTCATTCCCCATACGCGCAACATGTCCTGCCCATCGCAGTATACGAGACTTAACTGTTATTGTTATACCTGTCTGTTCATCTCTCTTTGGTCCAACAATTTTCCTAAGAACTTTATTCTCAAAAACTCGTAATCTCATTTTCTCCCCTAAAGTAAGAGTTCCTGTTTCACACCCATATAATATATATTTTCAGCTTAACGTTTTTTGAAAGGAGTTGTGACATCAAAAGTCTCTGTAATGCATAATAGCACGAATTTCCAGAATTGAGCCTATGTTTAATTTCTTTGTGCATCTCATTTCTACTTGTGATTTATTGTTCCTAGGTATTTGAATTCAGCCACTTCCTTAAAATTTCCCTCATTTGTCATTAGCTGTCCATTTCCATTATATAATGCATTTCTACGTGTGACCATACATTTATTTTTATTGATATTTACTTCCATTCACATACATAAGCTCCTGGTAAATACCCGAAAATTTTAGAGGGCGATATGATAAAATAGTAAAAACTCAAATAAACTAAAAGCTTACCTTGAAATTTGAAATATTTTGCAATCCAATATTCATATAGTATTACCAAAAGCAATGGAGAAAACAAATAGGCCTAGACCTAACTGATAGGCTAATACAAACACAATAAGAAGAAAGTCAATTATTAGGTAATAGGCCTACTACAAAAATCCTCCAAGGATCAAACAATGAGTAAATTATAAAATAAATACAATAAAAATTCATGTATATATTCATTTACTTATCCAGTCACCTACTGGGATATATATTCCGTAATCTTCAAAGGAAGTAAAATTTGAAATGGGTAATTAATCCACATTGACGGGGATCGAGCCTACGAATCTAACAAGATAATGTCAACCATTGCATGCCGATACCTACCTTCAAATGTTTCCCAGATAAGTGTTATAATTAGAGCTAGGATGTTTATATGCTAAAAGGTAAGACTGCAAAGTAGTATAATGAGAAGTTAGACTTATGACTATATTTTGTTTTGGTTTCACACACAAACAGTTGAATAGTATAATGAGAAGTTAGACTTCTGACTGTCTTTTGTTTTTGTTTCACACACAAACAGTTGAATAGTATAATGAGAAGTTAGACTTCTGACTGTCTTTTGTTTTGGTTTCACACACAAACAGTTGAATAGTATAATGAGAAGTTAGACTTCTGACTGTCTTTTGTTTTGGTTTCACATACAAACAGTTGAATAGTATAATGAGAAGTTAGACTTCTGACTGTCTTTTATTTTGGTTTCACATACAAACAGTTGAATATTATAATGAGAAGTTAGACTTCTGACTGTCTTTTGTTTTTGTTTCACACACAAACAGTTGAATAGTATAATGAGAAGTTAGACTTCTGACTGTCTTTTGTTTTGGTTTCACACACAAACAGTTGAATAGTATAATGAGAAGTTAGACTTCTGACTGTCTTTTGTTTTGGTTTCACATACAAACAGTTGAATAGTATAATGAGAAGTTAGACTTCTGACTGTCTTTTATTTTGGTTTCACATACAAACAGTTGAATATTATAATGAGAAGTTAGACTTCTGACTGTCTTTTGTTTTTGTTTCACACACAAACAGTTGAATAGTATAATGAGAAGTTAGACTTCTGACTGTCTTTTGTTTTGGTTTCACATACAAACAGTTGAATAGTATATACTATCTGCATTGCAATCTTATATTTTGTTATATAAAAATCCTAGCCCTAGTTATAATGAACTAAGGCCGTTTCAAGAAATTATCTGCCGTTTTTAACTACAAGGCACAATAAATCGAAGCCATAATCCAGCAATAGGAACAAATGTACGGAGCAGATGGCCATCTGTGCTTGAGTAAGAGAGGAGTGGAGTGATGTGGGACGCGGCGCGGACGGCTGTAAGTGAGGGTTGTCCAATCTACCAATTCGGGAGTTGTATTACTTTCCTGTAGTTTAAATGAGAGATTTGGTGCTAGATTTTCGTGCCTTGCAGTTAAAAGCGGCAGATACATTTTGGACATGGCCTTGGTACATCACAACGCCTCTCTGGGAGAAATTTCAAGGTAGGTTCGGCATGCAATGGTTCACAGTTCCTTTGTAAGATAAACAGGTGACACCAATATTGCCTCCTGCTATTCCTTCAAGATTTTGAACGATATAGTAATTTGTGCTATAAGGGAGGTAAGGTGCACGTACCAATTTAGGAGGATTTTGCCCCGAGCGACAAGAAGGGGGCAATAAAGTTTGAGGCTGATTAAGACACCTTAATAACAGTCTGCTAACAATCCCTCTTCATGGCACTTCCTCTTATTCTACTTCTTTCACAGTAGCCTCTGCCCGCTCCTGGAATTTCCTTCCTCAAGATATCAGGAGTTGCCACACACTTGGTACTTTTAACTCACGTTTATACAGTTACCTGTTGTCAAATAATTAATTTTTCTCGAGAGTTAAATTTATTCTATGTCATTAATAGTTTTTTCTCATGTTTATATCTTGTACATTTTATATTACATTTATTAAATCTAGATTAAATCAAATATGTTGAAAATAATAATTATATTATATAACATACCGTATAATATTTATGTTCATTGTAATTAGATGCAAGAATAATTTTTCTATTTTTTTAATCTGGTTGAGTGGTAGACAAGGCCTTAACTCAGCCAGGAAAATAAAGCTATTATTATTATTATTATTATTATTATTATTATTATTATTATTATTATTATTATTATTATTATTATTATATTATAGTATATTATTATTATTATTACTGGGGCACGCCGTAGCGTAGTGGTTAAGGCACTGAGCTACAAGCCGGAGGGTCGAGGGTTCAAGTCCCGTTGGGGTCAGGATTTTTAAACTGGCCCAAACCCTCTGGCGGCACAATGGCCCTGGGGTCGACTCAGCCTCTAACGGAAATGAGAACCAGACGCTTGTTCTGGGGTAAAGGCGGCCGTCACGCAGGGCTGACAACCCGGCTGACATAAAGTGCCGATTGTCTAGAAAAAAGTGGGAGCCTTAACCTCCTACTACCCTATGGGCCTCCGGGTCTGTTGTGGGATCACTTTACTTTATGAATCGTGAATTATTATTATTACTACATTATTATTATATTATTTTATTATTATATTATATTATTATTATTATTATTATTATTATTATATAACGAATTGCATTTTTTTACACTTCCACACTCTACTTAATTAAAATTGACATTCATACTCCTCGCGCATTTAACCCTTAACTTCACAATGTATCTTTTAAGATACATTGATTTCATTTATTCATTTTGTTTATAAAACAATAAAAAAAACAAATGATTATAAATTACTTAAGTTTGTGTCAAATTACGTAACAATGTTGCCTACAATAATAACTTAGAGTTTCACATTATTTTGTTTTCTTTGCAGTCCGAAACATTTGAATAACTGGCACGAGAAATTATTGTTTCACCAATTTAAGGGTTAAAACTGGAGGTTTGGGGACCTTTACTTATTTGTCGTCTTATAGCCTAACACGAAATGGGGTTTTTGAGTAGTGTGGCTGGCTTTACAATAGCAGATCGGAAAAGAAATGAAGATGTACGAACAGAACTAAATATATTCATGCTATTAGATAGGATGGCACAATACAGAGATGAATGGATGGACCACATCAATAGAATGGATAACAACAGATTCTTCACTACAGATCACTAGGACGAAGAAATGTAGGAAGACTCAGTAAAAGATGAACAGACCACATCTAACATGAGAACGGAACAAACCTTAAGGTCCAATCCTTGATGCTGCTGATAATGATAATATGGTACATTATTAGACTGCGTACAGCATGCGGCAGCTAAATTCATAAAGAATGGGGGGGGGGAAATTGGATGTGAAAAATTTAAGGATTTGGTATGTGAACCTCTTCAAATCAAGCGATAATGTGGAAAATAGGTCATGGATAGACATACACAGGAGATTGGAATAAAACGGACTGATTGTAGCAGCAGCTATTATAAATTCAAAATTATTACTAGGAAACAATGAACGGATATATGCAAATTTTCATTTGTAAATAGGACTATATATGGCTAGAATAATATTAGTCCTTCAATGAGTTTTCCTCTCCCTTTAAAGTAATTTAAGCTGGACATTAAAAAGAATCACTTACTTCCATCTTATTTATTGTTAATTTTTCAGTGTCCTCTTAATTCCTTATTAACAAAAAAAAAGAGTTTGTGTTTGTAATTTCATTTTTTTTTCATGGTAACTGATTGTTTTTACTTCACTTGGTTATTATTTAAGTTACTTTAATACAAGATAATTTTTTTATGTATGTGTGTATATATATATATATAAAGAGAATATATAAGAAAATGATATTAAAACAGAATAAATAAACATATAGCAATAACAGCAATGATAAATGGAGTCTTATAATAATAATAATAATAATAATAATAGCTTTATTTTACCTGGCAGAGTTAAGGCCTTAAGGCCTTGTCTACCACTCAACCAGGTTTAAAAAAAATACAAAAGAAAAGTCTTAAATCTAAATTACAATATATATATATATATATATATATATATATATATATATATATATAAACGATTACAAGTTATGAATACAATACAATTAATATTTATAATGTATTTTGATTTACTCTAAATTTAACGAATTAAATATATAATATGTACAAAATATATAAAAAACGAGGAAAAGATTAATGACATAGTATAAAATTAAATAAATAGAGAACAATTAATTATTAGACAACAGGTAACTGTATAAGCGTGACTTAAAGGTGCCAAGTGTGCGGCAACCCCTGATATCTTGAGGAAGGACATTCCAGGAGCGGGCGGAGGCTACTGTGAAGGAAGTAGAATAGGAGGAAGTGCTATGAAGAGGAATTGTTAGCAGACTGCTATCTTGTGACCTAGTGTCAATATTGTGGTAGGAGGATAACTTCTCAAATCTGGACGCCAGGTAAGTAGGAATGTAGGAATTCAGAAGCTTGAAAAGTAGCGAAAGAGAGTGCAATTTACGTCTGTCAGTAAGACGGAGCCAAGAGAGGTTATTAAGTGTTCGGAAATATGGTCATAACGGCGGATATTGAAAATGAATCGAATGCAAGCATTATGAACACGCTGCAGTCTCTGCGACAAGGCATAGTTTAGATCATTATATATAATGTCACAATAATCGAAGTGTGGTAACACAAGATTCTGCACTAGGATTTGTTTTAACGAAACTGGGAGAAAATTCTTTAAACGTCTAAGATAATGTAAGATGGAGAAAGTCTTTTTACATATGTGTTTCACTTGTGTTTGCCAGGTTAGATTTGCGTCTAGATGTAGTCCAAGATCTATTACTGAAGAAGAATAAGGGATAATTATATTATTTATAGTAATGTTTGGAAGTGTAGATATGTCAAAGGTTGTAAGCAGTCTTTGTTGTCCCATTAGAATTACTTGTGACTTGTTAGGATTCAGATTTAGACCGATACTTGAAGACCAGTTAAAGATGGATATGAGATCGTCATTCCATTTTTGTCAAGCTGTTATAGAGAGAATGAGGAGGTGAATGTAGGTAAATTTGGAGATCATCAGCATAGAGGTGATAACGGCAGTGCTTTAGTACAGTTGGCAAATCATTTATGTAGATTGAGAAAAGAAGAGGTCCGAGAACACTGCCCTGGGGGACTCCAGCCGCCGCACGTTACGCCAAGTCGAAGATCTTATCGAACAGTAATAGTAATAAGTTATAAATATATAATTCGAAAGTGAGAAGTACTGTCAGGTATGGAGCTGAAGTATGGAAATTGAAAAAAAAAAACACTTAGAACAAAACTTATGTCGATAGAAATGGATTTCTTGAGGAGAGCAGGAATATGTTCAAAATTGAAAAAAAAAAAAAAAAAGACACAATGTCATACGAGAAAAAATGAATATTAATATTCGAAGTGAGTTATGGACAATCAATAAGTACTACACGAATAGACTAATAGCTCTAGAAATGGATTATTTACGCAGAAGGCTTTTTTATTTCTCTTATTATTTAGCGAACATATTTAAGTAGTCACAAAATAATAGAAAGTGCCAGAACGTCAAAATTAGAACATGTCACAAATAAGGAAATTAGAAACACAATGGAAGCAGAAGAAAGCATAATTGAATGAATTGAGGAGAAGGAATTAAAATGGTTAGGACATATTTTAAGAATTGAAGATGAGCGATGCCGAAAATACTATATCAATGGCAACTGACCAGAAAGAAGAAAAGAGGGAGACCAAAGTTAACATGGAAGAAAAGCATGAAGATAGTAATGCAAGCAAGAAGGTAAGCATTGAAGATACCCAAGATCGTAGGCTTTGGAGGGTTGGCACGGGAAGACGGCAGCAGCTGTAAAAACCCGAATATAAATAGAAATAGTAGATTATATAAGATACAATAAATTAAATTGGTATGAGCATGTACGACGAATGAAAGAAGAAAGGTTACCCCGAAAAAAAATGGTGTCCACATGGAAGAAGAGAGAAAGGGAAGGAAGACCTCAAAACTCAGGGATGAAAGAAATAAAAACTGGAATGAGAACGAGAGGCCTGGAGGATATGGAGTGGATGGAGAGAGGCGAGTGGAGAAGGAAAATAAAACTTTAAGCACAGGAAGATGTGTAAACATTGAAAATCTGTATATGCATATACAAAGACACTATATCATGGTCTAACAGTATTTCAATAAATATATAAGGTCTAGCTAGGCACAGAGAGTCTGAATGGAGAAGATGGTATCGCACTAACGCATAGAGTTAAATGTGTCGGTTTCAAATCCGGTTCAAGTACGAGTTTCTTATTTCCTCGTATTAATTTTTGTTTTCGTAGTATATAATCTGTTAATGAGCTGACGAAATTTTGGTTTCTTGAGCAACCAAATTCGGCATACAAAACTCATTAATTAAAATTAGTTTTGGCTGAAAAAGCACCTATTTATGTTTGTCAGAAAACATAAAATGCTCAATCTTATCATTTTAGGAGTTAACAATCTACGTTGTGTTTGTTATAATTCAAACGTATTCACAACAAGGTAATAATTTCAATCTCCGAGCTTTCAGTCTCTATTTCTAGGACTTCATCTGGGAAAATAACTTCCTAACAAGATAACATCACTGACAGAGCCTGCAAAGTCACTTCTTACCTCTGAATTAGAGACTAACTAATCAACTCATTGGTACTATTGAACCAGTAGGTTCATGGCCGCGCGGACATAAGCTACCCACACATTCCTATCCTGAGCTAATGTATTGCAATGATCTCCTGTATAATCTACTTACCTCAAATCATTGCTAATGTTATTCTCCCACTTCATTCTAACTAACTAACTAACTAACTAACTAACTAACTCACTGGCACTATCGAACTCGTACATTCATAACCGCATTGTTATAGGCCTACATATTTTTGGACATAATTATATTTCTCTTGGACTCATTTTATTGAGACTGTGAATTTGTGTTTTAATAATTCTTGCTAGAGAGTCAGTATTTCGGGGGAGTTATTTTGGTGGTCTTTTTGTGTTTATAATTACTGTCTTATTATTATACATACGCTCTCCATACATCCCTTTCCCGAGCTAATGTTTTACCCTGTATAATCTTTGTATTGTATTGTAAGCCTATGTTTTCCCTTTACAGAGATTTAGGCGCTCTCCCCCTACAGGGAAGAATTTGAACCATACTAATTTAGTTACACTTGTTTTCGCATAGATGTAATTTTGAGTGGTCCGTGGTCAGCGTTCCGCCTCATACTGACATCTAGGAAACCAAGGTAATGCTAGGACGGGAAAATTCGGTAAATTTTGCTAAGAGGCCTTTTCATTCAGGCTTAAGGATTTTTTACGAGCCTGAAAATCTTCAGATTCGGGACCCACGGCTTAAAAGTCCCTCCGGGAGGACTTGCTCCTTGGATTTTTCCGTCCTAAAAAATCCACCGACCCCGACCGGGTTTGAACCCGCGACCCTCGGGACCAGAGGCAAGGAGCATAACCACTAGTCCACCGCGGCCGATCTACTTCCCTCAAATCGCGGTTAATATTATTCTCTTAACCCTTCTAATTATATAGTACCTGGTTTCCCATAAAGATTATGTAGCTCACTGTTATGTAGTCTTCTCCATTCGCCTGTCTATTCATTTGTCTTTGGTCCAAATTTTTTCCTAAAATCTTTATTCTTAAATACTCATAATATTTTCTCCTTCCTTAAAAGTAAGAGTCAATGTTTCGCATTCATATAATATAACTGGGAGAATAACTTCTTCTTCTTCTCCTTCTTCTTCACTTCACATTAGGGAGTCGCAGATTAATAATTAATAAGGGGTTATTGAATTTTATACGAAGCATGTTCCGCCTCACAGTTGTTCTGTCCATCTTTTCACTGGCCTTCCTACATTCCTTGAACCTCTTGGCTTGTAGTTGAATGCTGCTCTTGGTAATCTTATTACGTTCATTCTTTCCACATGTGTAAACCATTTCTCTCTATATTCTCTGACTTTTTCATTCAATGGATATACATTTAACTCTGTTCTTATATCTTTATTCTTTATCCGATCCAATCTTGTGCAGCCTTTTGTTCTTCTAAGGAAGTTCATTTCTGCGCTTTGTATTCTACAGTTTTATATATATTTTTTCGATTATTTTTTAGAGAAGCTGTGATGACAAGAATCCCTTTGATGTATAATAACATGCATTTCCATAATTGGGCATATGTTTATTTTCTTTCTATACCTCATTATTGTTAGATGCTAAAAGCTCGAATATTGAAAATGTAATCTAGTTGCTAGACCATGAAAAAAGTAGTCACACCGTATGTTTATTCTGTTCTCTAGAATTAATCATTTATCACCCATTAAAACATATTTGTCGAATGACCTGGAAAAACCGAAACTACAAATTTCATTGAAATATTTGACATTTTGAGGTCTCTGATAATCTTCAGATTTCACATAGAACGAGGGGATTTACTTATGACATTTATCAGTAAGGTCAGTCACTTAACATGTCCGGTTCAGAGAGCATATCTTGTTTAAAAAAAAAATTAGCAACTTCACTTCTGCCAATGCTTTATGCTTACACAAAATATCTCCAAGTACGAGTATTATTGCACAGTTTTTTCCACGCCGTGGGCGCTCAAATATGGGGAAGTCTCAAATGAAAAAAAAAATAATATGAAGAAAAGGTCATATCTTTTTTTTTTTTTTTTAGAGTTTACCAGTTTGTCACGTTTTAAGCAATTATATACGCTGGAACTTTAAAACAGGCTTTCATACCGGATGATGGCAAAAAAGAGAGATTTTATTACAATTTTCCCCATAAATTATAAGCAACTAGCGGACCCGGCAGACGCTGCCCTGCCCGAAGTTCAATTCTCGAGTCATGGCGGAGTTAGTTAAAAATGTGTTTAAAAAACTAACTTTAATATTTAAAAATTGTTTTTCTAATATATATCAAAAGAAAATGAATATTTCAGACAAGCCGTCTGTAGGCCATCCATAATAATGGCTTGTCGTAGTAGAAGCAAACCCATTAAGTCTTTTAAATACAATCTTCACTATTTAAGGGGGGTTAAAGAAAGATGGCCCCTCAGGGGTCCTCATCTAGGCCTTAAGGCCTTAACTCTGCCAGGTAAAATAAAGCTATTATTATTATAGGGGATATGTGGGTGGCGACCACAAGGTGCCCAAGCTGTGCAAAACATTTCTTCCACTTACTTGTGTTTTGCACTCTTTTAACTTTACTATCTAACCTCTCTTGGTTAACTCTTGTTTTTTCGACCCCGACGCTATTAGGGCATCCGAGGGCTAGGGAGTCTTTCCTTTCTTCCATTTCTTCTTTCCTTTATTTTCTTTTCTTCTCCAGAAAAGCCTGACCAGAGGCTATAAGATGGCAGCCCCATCACTGGTCTTGCCTTCCTTTGGCCAGCAACCAATCGAAGGGACTATTATTATGCTTTCAAGTCTTATACGAGATTTTCCCTCAAACGCTGGAGGGAAAATTTTCTATAGGATCGTAATAGGCCTTGGCCTAATACTTGGAAGGAAGAAGAAGAAGAAGAAAGAAAGATGGATCTGTATTTTCTCTCTAAATTGAGTTGTATATAAAGTTTAAAAAAATTCGTTAATTTAGGTTTGAAAGGGGCTGACAAACTTCAAGAATTACATCCATTTTTACTTAAATAAATTTCTAATATAGCAAACTCAGGTAATTTCGTGATACTAAGGTTTTAGACTTGTATACCTTAATATTATGAAAATGTCTGATTAGAGTCTTAGAAATACTAAAATTATGGATATATGAATGAAATATATATGGTGAGTTGTCGAATATATATGTTATTACCATCATCATCATCATCACCATCATCATCATCATAGTACATTCACGAATTTAGGCCATTTGTTGACCTGTTTCGGCCTCAAGAGAACACCATCCAGATGTCTTTTAAGTGGACGTCCTGATCTTCTTCTTCCTGCAGGTTGATATCTTAACATTTGTTTGGGCATAATGTGATCTTCCTGAGAGCTATGCCGGCGGTAGCATTGCTGCCGATAGGGTTACCCATGCCGGACTGGTCGAAGGTGATAAGCCAGACGAAAAAAGTACCTTGGTCGAAAGAGTGACGATCTTTCACCGTAAAAATAGAACCGTCAAGAAATGCGGACATGGGTTCTACTGGGGTAAAATTTTCCGGAGGTCAAATAGTCCCCCATTCGGTTCTCCGGGCGGGGACTACTTCAGGGAACCCATGCCAAAGGCTCAAACACAGGGACATGTTCCTAGGAACATGGAATGTTAGGACTTTATACAATAGCGGGGCACTAGAGATATTAACGCGGGAATTGGATAAATCGCCCTTGGATATAGTCGCTTTACAGGAAGTTAGGTGGCCAGGAGAAGGTAGTCAGGAATCAGGAAGCTTTGCATTATACTATGGGGGTGCAGAAAGACCTGCATTTGGAACGGGTTTTTTAGTCAGAAGGAGGATCCTATCCGCTATCCGAGATATTAAGTTTGTTAGTGATAGGGTATCATACATAATTCTAAAGGGTAAACGACATGATTTTATAATTGTAAATGTACATGCCCCCACAGAAGATAAAGATGACAAGATCAAGGATGAGTTCTATGAAGAATTAGAATGCTTATTTGATAGCCTTTCACGATATCATATGAAAATTGTCTTAGGAGATTTTAATGCAAAAGTGGGGCGGGAAGATATATTCAAACCAACAATAGGCAAATTCAGTCTTCATGAAGATAGTAACGACAACGGGGTTAGATTAGTCACATTTGCCACATCAAAGAATCTCATTGTTAAGAGCACAACATTTCAGCATAAGGATATTCATAAATACACCTGGACGTCCCCAGATGGAGAAACTCGGAACCAGATAGATCATGTATTAGTGGATAAACGCTGGCACAGTAGCATCATCGATGTTAGATCAGTTAGAGGGACAGACTGCAATTCGGATCATCATCTGGTCAGAGTGAAAATCAGACAACGGCTATCGCTTATGAGAGGAACAAACGCTAAAGATGATTCTGTAAAATATGAATTAAAAAACTTGAAAAATGATGAAATGCGGCAAGAATACCAAATCAAAATTGCTAATAGATTTGAAGTACTGGAATCTTCAGATGACAATGTGGCAAACGAAGAAGAAACTGATATAAATAAAGAATGGGAGGCTATAAGAGATACTATTAAATTGTCAGCATCAGAAAGCATTGGTTGTTTAAAAAAGAGGCAAAACAAGAAATGGTTTGATGAGGAATGTGCCGACATTGTAAAGAAAAGAAAGCTAGCAAAAATGAAATGGTTACACGAGCCAAATGAGGTAAATTTAGAGCAATTGGGTAGTGTTAGACGGGAAACCACCAAGTTACTAAAGAGTAAAAAGAGGGAATATTTGAGAGAGAAGATTAATGATCTTGAAATGAATGCAAAAAATAGGAACATTAGAGAATTATATCAGGGAATTAGTATAGAGAAGAAAGGGTTTCAGGCTAGAACAAACATAATTCGGAATGAAAATGGGGATATGATTGCAGATTCCAGGAGTATATTAAATAGATGGAAAAGTTACTTTAATCAGCTATTAAATGTACATACAGAACAGGACATTGAGGAGGATAAGTTACAGACAGCAGAAATGCTAGTCGCAGAGCCAAGTGCATTAGAGGTTGAAATGGCGATTGAAAAATTGAAGATGTATAAAGCATCAGGTTCAGATGAGATCCCAGCAGAACTGATAAAATCAGGGGGAGAAAAATTGATGGACAAGATACGCTGGTTGCTTAGTATGATTTGGGAAAAAGAAGCTCTTCCAGATGAATGGAAGGAATCAATTATCGTACCAATTTATAAGAAAGGAGATAAAACTGATTGCAACAACTACAGGGGCATCTCATTACTTTCAACTTCGTACAAAATTCTAACAAATATATTAGTAAGCAGACTTACTCCCTATATTGATGACATTCTAGGAGATCATCAATGTGCATTTAGAAGAAACAGGTCTACAACAGATCAGATTTTTAGTATAAGACAGATTTTAGAAAAGAAATGGGAATATAATGGTACTGTACATCAACTATATGTAGACTTCAAAAAAGCATATGATTCAATTAAGAGGGAGAAGTTATATAGTATCCTGCTGGAGTTCGGAATTCCTAAAAAGTTAGTTAGACTTATACGAATGTGTCTAAATGGCTCAAAGAGTAGGGTGCGTGTAGGCAAACAGTTTTCGGACACTTTTGAAATCCAGAATGGGTTGAAGCAAGGAGATGCACTATCTCCTCTACTATTTAATTTTGTACTAGAGCATGCCATTAAATCTTTAGAGAATGAGGAAGGCTTACAACTGAATGGTATTAATAAGCTGTTAGTTTATGCTGATGATGTAGTACTGTTGGCCGATAGCGAGGAGATACTAAAGGCCAACACGCACACACTATTGAGTAACACTAAGAAATTAGGACTGGAAGTAAATATCAGTAAAACTAAATATATGGTCACACGTAGAAATTCATTATATAATGGAAATGGACAGCTAATGACAAATGAGGGAAATTTTGAGGAAGTGGCTGAATTCAAATACCTAGGAACAATAATCACAAATAGGAATGAGATGCACAAAGAAATTAAACATAGGCTCAATTCTGGAAATGCATGCTATTATGCATTGCAGAGACTTTTGATGTCCCAACTCCTTTCAAAAAACGTTAAGCTGAAAATATATAAAACTATTATTCTACCAGTTATATTATATGGGTGCGAAACATGGACTCTTACTTTAAGGGAGGAAAGGAGATTACGAGTATTTGAGAATAAAGTTCTTAGGAAAATTTTTGGACCAAAGAGAGATGAACAGACAGGTGAATGGAGAAGACTACATAACAATGAACTACATGGTCTTTATAGGAAGCCAGATATAATAAGAACAGTTAAGTCTCGTAGACTGCGATGGGCAGGACATGTTGCACGTATGGGGAATGAAAGACGTGCATGGAAACTTCTTGTAGGAAAGCCAGAAGGAAAACGCCCAGTTGGTAGACCAAGAATGAGGTGGGAGAACAACATTAACTATGATTTGAGGGAAGTAGATTATACAGGGAATGATTGGAAAGCATTAGCTCAGGATAGGGATGTATGGAGAGCTTATGTCCGCGCGGCCATGAACCTACGGGTTCGATAGTGCCAGTGAGTAAGTAAGTAAGTAATAGTGTGTATCCTGCAGTCCTCCGAAGGTATCTCATTTCAGCAGATCTAAGTCTCTGTAAATCTTTCTGTTTCAACGTCCATACTTCGCTACCATACAAAAGAGTTGGAAGAGCCAGTGTTTTTATACACTTTTAGTCTTGAATGTTTTTTGGATTAACTGTGGCATGAAGATAGAATTTATTAACCCTAAAATTCTTAAACATTTTGATATTTTTGCATTTAAATGCTTTTCATCTTCATATGAAATATTGCATCCTAGATATGTAAAATTATTCACCTGCTTCAAAATTTTATTGTCAAGTACAATTTTACTTTCTGACAGGATCTACACCTTGAAATGCTATAATTTTGGTTTTCTCTGTAGATATCTTCAATCCATATTCTTCTGTAATTTTGTTAAGTTCATACAGACCTTCTGCAGATTATCTTCTGAATTTGCAATTATTATTTGGTCATCTGCAAACAATAGGGTATTTAATTTCGTATTTTCCGATATTCTTATTCCAAATTTATATTTCTTGTTGCAGCAACATATTACTTACTTCGTTGATATAGATCGCAAAGACTGTTGGGGATAGGCGGCAGCCTTGTCTCACACCACGATTTATAATTCCTTCTTCAGAAAATCTGTTATTTAATTTAATCTTTATGGTGTTTTCTTTGTAAATATTTTGTATGTTCTGCAGAAGTAAATTTGGTATATTTCTTTTTTTTCCCATATATTGAAGAGTTTTGATCTCTTAACTGTGTCGAATGTTATTACGAATATGACATAAATTACACTGACCAACAGTGATTTCATTGCATGGAACTTCTGAAGGTTTTAGGGTCAAACGTACCCATAGAATCCAGATTTGAAGTCAGAAAAATCCTATCACATCACATTTTCTCAGAAATTTTGGTTTACGAATTTCCATTATGTGTAATTTTCTGAAAAACCTTGTTTCACAATACCTGCAAATTTATGTTTATGTTTAAGTCTAATTGTTTCTTGGTTGAAACTTAACCACAGAATCAAGATTTGAACTCAGATAATCCTATCACATTACATTTCCTCAGAAATTTGAGTCATGACTCAACTGAATGGAGACTTTATATTAATGCGTCAAAAATGCAGTTTGAAGGTGAACTTCTACATATTAGGAATTTATATGACCCTCAGGGGTCCCCATCTAGGAGACACAAGGTGCCCAAACTGAGCAAAACATTGCTTCCACTTACTTGTGTTTTCTCCTTACTTTTATCTTTAACCGATCTGGTATTTCTTCCTTTCTTCCACTTACTTATACCAGATTCTTTTAACTTTACTATCTAGCCTCTCTTTATTAACTCTTGTTTTTTTCGACCCCAACGCTATTAGGGCATCCCAGGGCTAGGGAGTCTTTCCTTTCTTCCATTTTTTCTTTCCTTTATTTTCTTTTCTTCTCCAGAAAAGCCTGACCAGAGGCTATAAGATGGCAGTCCCATCACTAGTATTGGTTTCTTTTGGCCAGCAACCAGTCGAAGGGACTATTATTATGCTTTCAAGTCTTATACGAGGTCTCTGGGCCGTCCTATCAAACGCTGGAGGGAAAATTTTCTATAGGATCGTAACAGGCCTTGGCCTAATACTTGGAAAGAAGAAGAAAGAAGAGGAATTTATATGCTTCAATTCCAGGTGGTTACTGGATGATTCACAAAGAGTCTAATGAAAATCTGAAACTACTGTTGACCAAGACAAAGTATGAAGAACATCAATGGCAAGTGTGTGGAGATTTCAAAGTTATCTCACTCTTCTTGGGTCAACAGTTAGGTTATACAAAATATCCGTGTTTCATTTGCGAGTGGGACAGTCGGGCAAAGGCACAACATTGGATTAAGAAGGAATGGCGCCGAAGACAATGGAACTTTGGTTCAAAAAAACACCAAGAAGAAGAGTTTTATTGAGGCATCTGGTGTTCTCTTACCTCCACTCCATATTAAGTTAGGGCTCATGAAACAATTTTTCAAGGCCTTGGGCAAGGAAGGGCATTGCTTCTTGTACATTAGTGAACATTTCCCAGGCTTAAGCAATGCAAAAGTGAAAGAAGGTGTATTTACAGGAAGCTGCTTCGTGATGATACTTTTGAAAGTAAAATGAATTCGAAAGAGTTGTTAGCATGACAATCATTCCGAGATGTTGTGACAAAGTTTCTAGGTAACATAAAGGACCCAGATTACAAAAAAATGGTAAACAAAATGCTGAATGCATTCAAGAAACTTGGATGTAACATGAGTCTCAAGGTCCACGTGCTATTTTCTCACTTGGACTACTTTTCCGAGAATATTGGGGACTACAGTGAAGAACTTGGGGAGAGATTCCACCAAGATCTCAAGGAATTAAAAACAAGATACCAAGGCAGGTGGAGCACCACTATGCTCGCCGACTACTGTTGGATGATGACGAGGGAAACTCCTAAAAGCGTTTATAAAAGGAAGCAAACAGGAAAAAACTCCGCATTAAAAAAAGACCACATTGATTACTATATAAAAATAAACATAATAATACAAATTATAGCCTGAACAAATCAATAACTTAACGTAAAACATAGGGGGGTTAAAAAAATTAAAGGAAGAATCACTATTAACATTGCAAGAATTCAAAAAAATCATTCCCATATCTTCGAATTATAGACACCAAAATTGAAAGATTAACTGTACACTTTATCACTATATATTAAGTTGACAATATTGCAATATTCAGTCATTTCTAACAGTGACTGCATTATTATTTTACTTAAAACATCACGAGAAAAGTTTTTCTTAAAACCACTGCATTTGTGCATTGAGCGATACACTAATCTCTGTTTTGCAAAAAGTCCTGACGTGATACAAGAAAACCGTTTGCAGATTCGGTTTCAGCACACCTGAAATATAATAGGGCATATCTCAAAGTTTGTCCAATGTTCTGAAAGTGAAAATTTGTTGCCCAGTGTTATATATCTATGTTTTTCTGGAGGTTTGAAGAACTCGGGTAATTTCGTGAATAGTATTAAGTTAATTCGTAACAAACTTCTTAATCTCTCTCCAAGTTACATCCAATGCATTTTAAATGTCATGTATAAACAGTTTTTAGTAAGGTGATATAATTTAATAATATTTAATATATTTCAAGCTTATCTATGATTTGTCTTTTTAAGTATACCTTTAGATTTAGTGTGATTTACCTTTTGTTTAGCTGAGACTAATCCAGCCCCTTTTGATTTTGCTGAGTCAACCCTTGACAGTTTTCGTGGAACCACAGATCACATTGTATCCGTTCACCTGTAGTGTCGATGAATATCTACTCAAAAATTTACTTCTTAGGAGTAAGGAGTAAGAGTGGTCTGCCCTACGACTGAGTGATCCAGTAGTAGGCAGTCCTTCGGTTCGCCATTAAGAGGAACCCTGGGTTCCTAGACACAATCCATTTGTCCCGGTTAATTTTGAAGTTTGGGTTAAGTACCCGTGATGATGATGATGGATGGCTTTGGATGACCGGCGGCAGCATGTACCCGGATACGGTTATGTTTGATTTATTATTGTTTGCGGAATTTTCAGAGTTCGTTTATTATTTTGTATTTTAATTTGGTTTCGCGTCGGTGAGCGGCGAAGTGTTTTATGAGTTTTAATCGGTTCGCCAATAGGCGTGTTCCAAGTGTTGCTTGACAGCGTTATCTGCGCTGATTGGATGGGAGGCTCTAGTGATTTATTTTGTGATTTTTATTTCTAATTTGCATTTATGATGTTTAATTTGATGATCATTATTGTTGCAGGTGATTGAGATATTTCTTGTTCAGTTAGGATTTATTAAAGTTGTTATTTTTATCTTTTTTGGTGACGTATCCCGTGAGCCAATCAGAAATCCGCATTGGTCACCGCGGTGGATACTGTATTTCGCGATGTATTTTTTGATGTTTTGTAGTTTCGCAAAATGTTCTTCAAACACAGACAAGTATTAAATCTAACAGCTGCCAACATGAATGAGAACACTACAAGTTAACATAAAATGCACACAAGAAGCGCTGTTATCAGAAACATAAAAACATAGCAAGAAAGGAGACTTTCTGCCATCCACGAGACAGAAAAATAATGTTTTTTTTTATCAGTACAACTTCGTTACAAACGAAAGAAAAAATATAACGATATTATCTGTGTCACAAAATTAGCCGAGTTTGTCCTGTATCATTTGCTGGTGGAATAAGAAGTCACTTTGCTCTTCAGGATGATTTGCAAAAGAAGATATAATCACTTAATTATGCATTTGCATTACTACGTATGAAATAAACTCATTATACAAAATACTAGAAAATGTCAGGGTTTTGCGTCATTACTCTCCCAGATTACGTAATCTGATTGTTCATTTTTTTTGCTTCCAGCAATGACGCCAATAATACATTTTATTGAGAATACGTTTTGTATACGTTAACGTATAGAATACGTCAGTATCGACACTCGAATGAACAAGAAAAGTGTTCGGGTGCATGTACCGTATTTTACGGACTATAAGACGCTACGGACTCTAAGTCGCACTTAATTTTTAAGCAATTAAAAAAATGACATTTTTATTATTAGATTGCAAAGTCAGACTAAAAAAAAGTTAGTTTATAAAACCATTCTGATCTTTAAAATCCCTGAAAATCGCCATCTAAACTTTCTTCTTCTTCCTCTTCGTCGTCATCGTTGTCCACTTCAAACATAAGATGGTCTTCACTACGCCGCACTTCTTGAAATATTTAACAATAATGTCTTCTCTCACTCTAGACCACGATTGTTTTATACACTGACACACTTGTTTGATTGTAGGTCGTTTTAAAGCTCCCTTCAGCGTGAATTCTTGTTGGGTTTCAACCATTTTGCATTTGTTCAAGTTCACTGGCATCGTAGACTGCATTGACGCATTGACGCATCCATAGGCTAGGCTAGACAGTGTTCTGGGTTTGTGATGGCGGGGCGGGAGGGAGACAGTGTTGGCAAGCTTGTGAATCCCCGCAACTCATGTTCGTCGCATCAGTGCACTGCTGCTGCCAGTTGAATCAAATGTTGCCAGATAGAGATAGCTTTCCCGCGGCATCGAATATACGGCCATTTTCGAGTCTGGCGGGAAATTTAAACCAAACACTGGACATTTTTATATTAACTTTGAGTATAAGACGCACCTGAATTTTGGAGGCAATTTTTCGAAGAAAAAAGTGCGTCTCATAGTCCGTAAAATACGGTATTTTAAATCGGAATCTATGGAGTATTTCAAAAGATGGTGACTTTTTCCCCCTATTTACAATCCATGATCTCGTATATAAAATTCTTCTTCTTCCTCTTCTTCCAAACGCGCTACAGTCCATAGCGGGCCCGGGCCTTCTTGATCTCCAATCTTCTCTATCCAATGCTCTCTGTTGCCAGTTCTTACAGTTCAGGATTTGATAAAGCATTTTCTTCACCGAGTCCACCCAACTTTTCTTAGGTTTTACTATTGGGCGCTTCCCAAACATCTCCTCCGTCATAATTTTCTTAGTATGCATTCTTTGGCCATTCTTTGAACGTGTCCGGCCCATTGTATTTTTTTTAATTTCAAAAGAGTTGAAAATTAGGATCGTTAAAAAAAAAGTTCATAGATTTCCTTATTATACCTGATTCTCCATCTTCCATTCTTTTTACCGGTCCATATATCCTTCACAAAATATTTTTTTCATCATCATCCGGTATCATGGCAGCTGCCGCCGTCTTCTGGAAACCAAACGCCATTCCTCTCAGTCCATCCATTAACCTTCCTCCAATTCAATGATATTCATAGCTGCTTGTACCCCTTCTATCCAAGTTTTCTTCTTCGGTCTTCCTCTCTCTTTTCCTTTCTATTGGGATCCATTCCATAACAATTTTAGTAAATCTTTGCTCTGGCATTTTTTTGACATGGCCATACCACTGTAAAATTTTCTTTTCTATAATGTCTATGATGTCCTGCCCCTCTTGTACACCCAGAATTTCCCTTATTTCCTTTTTTTCAAAAGTGTTAATTAAATTCTCAGAGCTTTTTGTCATAGTCCAGGTTTCATTTCCATATACGTATGCAGATTTTATATAGCCTTATTGTAACTTTCCTAAAGATAATATTGGATTTTAGAATTGGAAATAGTTCATAATATGCATTATTTGCTCTACATATTCTATTTCGTATTTCTTGTAATTCATCATTGTCATTGACAATCATTTTGTCTAAATATGAAAAACTCTTTACTACTTCAAAAGTGTTTGTGCTTTTATTAAAATTCCAATATAACATTTTCATGTGGAATTGTGCAAAATTCGAAAGAACATATATATTTATTATTAATATTACATTGGTCAACATGATTTTTGTCTCATGTGTACCAATAGTTGTACTTAATGCAGTTTTTTTATCGTGTTTTCAAATATGTATTCGAAATTTCTCCATCACCCACAGTTATTTTTTATTTCAATTTCAATTAATAGATTTAAATAATTATTTTTTTAATAAACTTAGATTTGTTCCCGGAAAATCTTGGCGCAGTGAGCGATGAGCACGGGGAACACTTCCATCAGGAGATTTCAGCTATGGAAAATAGATATCAAGGCAAATTGAATCCTAATATGCTGGCCGATTATCCTAATATGCTGGCCGATTATTGTTGGACCATCAAGAGGGATGCTCCACAGGCGAAATATAGCAGAAAATAGTAATTTCTTACTTTCTAGGTGAGTCCGAATGTACGAATATTGCGTAGTTACGAATGTAGAAAATATTAAAGTGTTTGCGTTTCTCGAAAACCTTGTGTGTTGGAGAAAACCCGATATCATATTTGAATTGAGGAGAAAAAATACTACCAGAACCATATATCTTTCTTCCTGACACAAAAAAAGTATATTTTTGTTGCTCAGTGTAATTGGTATTTGAAACCGGATCTATGGAGTGTTGTAGAAATGTCAGGAATCTTCTAGAATTACAACATTTTTACATAAAGAAAATTCCAATGTAACAGGATGTCTCTAAAGTCACTATTCTTTTCAACGAAGGAAGGCAATGATTGAAAATCAATGTTATTATGAAGATTTACATATATTTACTGCATTTGTACACGACTGCGATATGTGCGAAAACAGATACTCCATATTTCAGCTGTGAAACGAAATGTAGACTTTAACATTTAACCCGTAAAAGAGCCTGCTGCTTCTGTGATAGGATCCCGCAAATAAAGCAGACGTGATAAGAGCATTTTCGTAGAGTGAAACGTAGAATTTTCCACACTGTGTTGCGAGAGACATTAAACTCCCTATGAGGCGTCGAGTTGATGCGTTCAGACTATCACTGGCAATTTCAACTTGCTGCACTGTTTCTGGTGATATGCTTGGTCGTCCATGACATGTCTCATCACACACACACTGCCTGTTTACGAGCAGATGAATGTGTGCCTTTATTAGGGCAGG
>JASPKZ010005371.1:0-38720 GCA_030220185.1 Diploptera punctata
AGAATCAATAAGTACGCGATAAAGTAGGTCCCTTCATTAAATTGAAAAAAATACGTCCTCTGAATACTAGGTGGTTATTCTTCTTTAATGAAAATAATAGGCTAATATTCAAAACATACAAAATATTTTAAAATATATCTAATCAATAATTACAACTTAAAATAGTTTATTACATGTGGATGATACATATAATCATGCTTCAGTCGATTCTCATGAAACAAAATGGCGGAAAGTTTCGAGTCTTCTGTTGCTGTGTCGTCATCTCCCTGTCAAAAGTGGCAGTAAATGTGGCGTGAATAGCGGGAAGGATATTGCTTCATACAACGTAAGTTCAGTGTCCATAACCAATGAAAAGCGAGCAGGTCACATGGAATTTCTTTTGACGATCACTTAACAGCGAACAGCACGATAAAGATGATAAGCTTCATCCTACGAGATTGTTGTGTAAATTTTCCAAACGGTTTTTGAGCTACAAGTAATATTTATATACATTAGGAAGCAAATAGACGGAATTGAATATTTCCCCGAATGACGAATAGGTTAACTAATGTAGTAATAGACAGAATTATTTAAATTCTAGGAGAGTGACATCATGTAAATGTTTATATCACTCTGTCAGAGGTAAGGTGTAAATTAACGGGATATGACTGAGAAAGAGAGGTAAAAGCAGCTGTAATCAAATAGTTGTATCTCTGATTCCGATTACCTGACACTGTTCAGTTTGTGTTAATTAAGGATACAATTCCATTCCACTAACTTAGTTTAACCTCTCACTTTAAAGGCAATTTTTAGATGCCACACGCCACCCGAGCCTTACAGTAGCAGGACCTGTCAGGAGGGGGATTTGAATCTATGGATCAACAGATTTTTTTTTATTTACCACACAAGAAACATAGACGTCTTCCCGTGTGTATGCATGATCAATTCAATGTCGAGACAAAAAATAACAAGAGTTATAGCTACTTTAATATATATATATATATATATATATATATATATCGTCGCCAACATCAAGACTTAGGCCATCTGACCTGTTCCGACTTCAAGAGATTTGGTCTTTTCCACCTAACAAATGGTCTTCCTTGACTTCTACATCTTGTTGGTCGGCAATCGGGCAGAATTTTTAGGGTCAAATCCGCATTCAAATGGAGAGGATTTTCCTCGGTCTTCAACCATTTTTTTGATAAAATTGAGGCTAAACTTATTTAATACTATTTTAGGAGTTCTATCATCTGGCGTTCTAAGTATATGCCTCGTACAATTTTTGTCTTGGGTTTGTCAATTGCGTGTGTGTGTGTGTGTGTGTGTGTGTGTTGTGTGTGTGTGTGTGAGAGAGAGAGAGAGAGAGAGAGAGAGAGAGAGAGAGAGAGAGAAAGAGAGAGAGAAAGGAGAGAGAGAGAGAGACACGAGAGAGCGAGAGAAAGAAGAGGAGAGAATTAAATATATAGCCTACATATAGTAGCCACAGAGGGAATTCCCGCTACCTCTCAGGAGATAGCAGATACATAAAGGAGACATAAATGTTCGTGTTAAGATGCCTGGTTAGCGTAAGTGGTAGCGCACTAAAGTATTAATCCAGAGGTCCGGGTTCAAATCACCGTTCAGAAATTTCTTTTCGTGCCTTATTAGGATTGAATTGCTTAATGTCAACATTCAATTATAACATCGAAATAAAGAAGCGTTGTTGCTATAAAGTGAAAATTCTCTTTAATTTGCTTACTTGTTATAGTAGCCACTAGAGGGCAGTGAGACCGAGCTCCCGCTACCTCTCATGATAGAGAATATATATAAACGCAAAATAAATGTTTGTGCTAGGATGCCTGAATAGTGTAAGTGTTAGCGCACTGAAGTATACATTAAGAGGTCCGAGTTCAATCCCCGTTCAGACGTTCATTTTTCTTTTCATGTCTCGTGTATATTTGACATTTTTTTTTTGTAAGCCCATGTTTTCTTTTTACAGAGATTTAGGCGCTCTCCCCCTACAGGGAAGAATTTGAACCATACTAATTTAGTTACACTTGTTTTCGTGTAAGTGTCATTTTGAGTGGTCCGTGGTCAAGCGTTCCGCCTCATACTGACATCTAGGAAACCAAGGTAGTACTAGGACGGGAAAATTCGGTAAATATTGCTTAGAGGCCTTTTCATTCAGGCTTAAGGATTTTTTTACGAGCCCTGAAAATCTTCAGACTCGGGGACCCACGGCTTAAAGTCCCTCCCGGAGGACTTGCTCCTTGGATTTTTTCCATCCTAAAAACTCCATCGACCCCGGCCGTGTTTGAACCCGCATAAGAAAAATAAATGCCTGAACGGGATTTGAACCCGGACCTCTGGGTTGGTACCCCACCGTGCAATCCATTATACTACCAAGCAAATCCAATTCAAACATTTATCTTTCTTGTATATATATTATATTCTACATTATTACTAGAAGATCGCGAGAACTCTGTCTTCACTGCCATCTAGTAGCTGACTATAACAAGTAAGCAAATTAAAGAGAGTATTTTTACTTTATAGCAGTGACGCTTATATATATATATATATATATATATATATATATATATATATATATATACATACATACACATACATACAGGGTTATGCAGAATGAATGTTACATATCGTTATATGGAAAATACTGACATAAGCATAACGTGGGATTATGCAGATAAGTAATTGGTTGAAATGTTCCTATACGGAGATGCTTTGCTATATTTTTGTTATTATTATACTTTAAGTTATGACATCCAACTTAGCTTTCTTAAAATGGATCATGACACAGTTATTTTCTTTTTAGAAACATGATTCTTGAATCACACTATATATTAAACCATTTTGATTGAATTATTTTTTTTTAATAATTGAAGTTTGGCCATTGTACACTCGTATAGAGGAATGATAGTTTTCTCATGTTTTGTAATAAATAAGAAACTGACATTTCAACTACACGTAGTCGTTATGTACATAAATCTGACCTAGCAATGTTATTACTATAATAATGTGAATGCAGGATGTGATTCTATTTTTACTTTGAAAAAAGAAAATAATTTCTTTCATAAAACTATTTATGAGTCTGTTACATGAGTTTCACTATATATAAAATTAAGTGTACTGTAAACTTCATAGCTTTAGGGAAGAGTGAAATAATGGTGAACAGTCAAGAAAGAGCTACACGCACGCGCACACACACACACATATAGGCACTGAGCTACAAGCCGGAGGGTCGAGGGTTCAAGTCCCGTTGGGGTCAGGATTTTTAAACTGACCCAAACCCTCTGGCGGGCGCATGGCCCTGGGGTAGACTTCAGCTCTAACGGAAATGAGTACCAGACGCTTGTTATGGGGGGTAAAGGCGGCCGTCACGCAGGGCTGACAACCCGGCTGACATAAAGTGCCGATTATCTAGAAAAATTTGGAGCGTTAACCTCCTACTACCCCAAGGGCCTCCGGGCCTGTTGTGGGATCACTTTACTTATATATATATATACACACGAGGGTTGGAGCATAAGTATTGGCAACTATTTTTTTGTGAGAATGTGAGCGTGGATGAAAAATCTAAAATATACATATGAAAGAACAAGGGATAAACGAAATTTAAGGAATTTAGCAACACACCAACATTTTGCTCCTCATGTTTATTAAGGTAATTGTCATATCAATACAGTTTTCATGTTCCAGAATCATTACATCACACCTTTTTATATTTTTTCACTGTCTTTTTTTACTCTCTTCCTCACTCACTAACTCTCTCTCCCTTATTCTATAGGCCCTCAAAGTAGTCTGCTGCAACGTTCACAACACGCTGCCAACGATGTGGGAAGCGCCGAATACCATCTGCTTCACCATTTTCTTCACTATGTGTGAATCTGGTCATCTGTTGTTGAACAGCATTTGTAATGTCCATTCGTGTCCCAAACGGTAAAGATCCTGAGATGCGGTTACGTTTTAGTAATTGAATGTTACAGAACGTTAATATTGAAATAAATGGTCCGTGTTTAATATGGTTCGCAGACGAAGCCTGGGTTCCACTTAAAATGGGTATGGTTTCGTCGCAGAATATTGGGTATTGGAACCAGCAAAAACCTCCATCGCATACATGATATCCCCTGCATGACGAACGGATGGGAGTACGGTGCGCAGTGAATGGTTACAGAATTATCCATTTCTTAATAACTCAATTAATGTACAAACATACATAGATGACATACTGAAACCATTTTTCGAAGAACTGACTAATATTGACTGTCGAAATGGATATTTCCAGCAACTGTACATACAGCTGAAGACTTGTTAAAATTATTTAGTGAAATTTTTGAAGATCGGGTTATTAGTGCGGGCTTATGGCCATCACGGTCTCCTGATTTAACTACTTGCGATTTTCATTTGTACTTAAAAAATAAAGTGTATGCAAGAAACCTCCACACATTAGAGGATCTGATAGTTTATATCAGGACTTAAATAAACTCAACAAAACAGCAACTAATGCATGTGAATGAAGGTTTCCTAACAAGATGCCGAAAATGTGTGGAAGTAGGAGGAGAACATTTTCAACATCTCCTGTCATAAGGTAAGTAACTTATTTTCGCAATTTTCATGGTCATGCACGAGCCAAGTGAAAGAAGTAGGAAAAGGGCCGTGCAGTTGCTTTGACGCGTGACGCAGAGTGAGGACTCAGTGGCCACATGCGATTTTCCCATTAGCCCGGCCGTAGGTCGGGAGATACTCTTTATATGTGTGTGTGTGTGTGTGTGTGTATGTGTGTGGCAGAATTCAAATACCTAAATATCTAACTAACTAATAGTAATAACCAACTAACTCACTGGCATTATAGTATCCATAAGTTCATGGCCGCGCGACACAAGGTCTCCATACATCCCTATGTTGAGCTAATGTTTTCCATTCAAACGCTGTATAATCTACTTCACTCAAATCATGGTTACTGTTATTCTCTCACCTCATTCTTGGTCTATTTACCGGACGCTTTCCCTCTGTTATACCTACAAGGAGTTTCCAAGTCCCATTTTCATTCTCCATTCGTGCTATATGTCCTGTCCATCGCAGTTTACGAAACTTAACTGTTCGTATTATATCTGGTTTCCCATACATATTATGTAGCTCACTGTTATGTAGACTTCTACACTCACCTGTGTGTTCATCTCTCTTTGGTCCAAATTGTTTTCCTATGAACTTTATTCTCAAATACAATATTTGCTCCTCCTTTAAAGTAAGAATTCATGTTTCGCATTCATATAATATAACTTGAAGAATAACAGTTTTTATATTTTCGGTTCAATGGTTGTTTTGAGAAGATGTGACGATAAGGGTCCCTATAAAACATAGTAGCATATGCCTGCATTTCCAGAATTGAGCCTATGTTTAATTTCTATGTGCATATCATTCCTGTTTGTAATTATTGTCTTAGTTAGTTGAATTCAGACACTTCTTCAAAATTTCCCTGGTTTGTCAATAACTGTTCATTTCCATTATATAATGTATTTCTATGTGTCACCATATATTTAGTTTTATTAATGTTTTCTTCTAGCCCCAAATTTCTTATGTTACTCAATAGAGTGCGTGTGTTGGCACTTTGTATCTTCTCGCTATCGCCTAATACGGGTAATACTACATCACCAGCTTAAACTAACAGCTATGGACATTTTATAAACAAGAATGAGATAGAGAAATACATTAAACAGTGTCTCAATCCGGAAACACGTGCAACTACGCATTGATGAGATTTTTTCGTAAAAAAGTCAAACTAAAAATATATAATTTTTTTTGTTATATTACATGATGCAATAATGGAAAGAGACATTGACTCCAAAATAAATAAATAAATTTCAGACGGTGTGTGGAACAATACAGAGAACATTCAAAAATAAAATTAGAAAAGAAACAATGATAAAAATGTATAATGTTATAGCGGTTCCCACAATATTGTATGGATGTGAAACTTGGGCTCCAGTGAAAAGACAGAAGGATAGAATACAGACGGCAGAGATGCGGTTCCTAAGACAAGTAAAAGGATGTACAAGACTTGATAGAATAAGGAATGAGGATATAAGAGAAGAATTGAAAGTACAGCCTTTATTGGATAAAGTCACGAATTACAGACAGAAGTGGATTGATCACACGGATGGAATGAGTAAGGAGAGATATCCATTGTTAGCAAGAAATTATCAAGCAAGAGGAAGGCGTGATGTTGGAAGACCTAGAAGACGTTGGGCTGATGCATTATGAAGTCGGAACGGGCAATTGCCTAATCCCTGGAGTGATGATGATGATGATGATGATGAATAATGGAACCTTTTTTTAAAATATGAAAAAAAATAACGAGTATGTGAGAATAAGGTTCTTACAAAATGTTTTTGACCAAAGAGAGATGACAGAGAGGCAAATGGAAAAGACTACAGAACAGTCAGCTACATGATCCTTATGGGAAACCAGATACAATAAGAACAGTTAACAGTCGTAGACTGCGATGGGCAGAACATGTGGCACGAATGGGAAATGAGAGAGGTGCATGGAAACTCCTTGTAGAAAAACGAGGGGAAATCTCCAGCAGATATATGGAAAGAGGTGGCAGATTAACATGAAGCGTGATTTGATTGAGGATTATTATGCAGGCGATGATTGTAAAACATTAAATAAGGATGAAGATGTTTGAGGATTAGGGTTATAACTTTTCGGACATTTGTGAAATAAAATATTTCCTGTGCAATGGATAGATGAGCTTTTACTTAAACAACTGAAAATGGCCTTCATTTCACTGAGGTTCGAGAAAAGGTCATCCCCAAATATATTTACAGGCTATATCAATATTTAATATTGAATTTGGAAGTGACCTTTTCTTGAAGCTCAGTGAAATGAAGACCTTTTTCAATGATCTTAACTAAAAATTCACCCATTCATTGCACAGGAAATATCTTATTTCACAAAAGTCCAAAAAGTTATAACTTTTTTGACTGTTTGTTGAAATAAAATATTCCCTGTGCAATGAATGGGTGTAAAATATTTCCTGTGCAATGAATGAATGAACTTAAAACCATTAAAAAGGCCTTCAATTTCACTGAGTTTCAAGAAAAGGTCACCCCCAAATCAATATTAAAAATTGATATATAAATATATTTGGGAGTGACCTTTTCTTGAAGCTCAGTGAAATGAAGACCTTCTTCAATGGTTTTAAGCAAAAGCTCACCCATTCATTGCAAAGAAAATATTTTATTTCACAAAAGACCAAAAAGTTATAACCCTAATGCAGATGATATGTAGGGCGGCCATGAACATCCAGGTTCAATATGCCGTTGAGTTTGTTATTTTGAAATGCCACCTCTTAAATTTCAATTCTACTCTTGAGTAAAGTCATTCAGTTATTTGGAATCAATACACTTAAGTAACAGGGAAATGTTGTTACAAATAGAATTGCTTTTTGTATTGACTCAACCGCCGGAGGAAATATTTACTGTTACATGTATTTATACACCATTGTGTGGACTATCAACATGACGTTTAACCGTTCAAAAGAGAACCCGACATTCCAGGCCTATTAGCAAATTCCCAAGCAACGAATCTACTCAAGTACCATGAAAACATGTTTTTGAATTTCTTTACAAATTTTCTAAGATCTTATCTACTAGACACCGAAAATTATTACTTATTAATAGGGCTCGGAAGCTGAGGAAAAATCCCTCTTTTTCAGACATATAGTCTGAAGGCAAGGCCCAACATAATTTACTCCTAACTGACATGAATATCACATTCGGACAAAGACTGCAACGAGTTCATAAATGCTTCTGCACGTTATATATGCAACCTCTGTAAATCAGAACATGTAACTCCAGTATTTAAAATGTTGTCTTGGTTCCGATCGGAAGACAGAATGAAGATACATTACCTCTGCTTCTTTATAACCTTTGTACACCTCATCACCCCATTATATATCTATTCGCTTCCATTCGCTATCCTCCCACCATAACTTAAACACATGATCGAGAGAAAATTTAACTATAACTGTTCCTCTGCATAGAAAATCTCACTATTCCTCATCCTTCCTTGTTTTAGCCACCCGACTCTGGAATTCCGTCCCCTCATATATCAAGGACTGCCGGACTCAAGAACAGTTCAAGAAAAAACTGAATACATATTTCCTTAGACAATGTAATATATAACCGTTTTATTATTTCTTTATATTTTAAACTTCCTTTGGAGACAAGAGAAACAATAGAATCTTGTAGTGAGATCACATATTTAGGAATTAAAATAAATAAATATGGGATTTATGAAGAGGAAATAAGAAAGAGAAATAATAATGGAAAATTTGCAATTGCTTGCCTGAATGGAATATTGTGGGATAAAAATATAAGCAATAAAAATAAAATGAATATATAGCATACAATTGTTAAAAGCATCATTACTTATGGAGCAGAACTATGGCCATTAACAACAAAAACAAATAAGTATCTTCTGGCAACGGAAATTGACTTTATACGAAGGGCAGCAAGAATTTCAAAAAGAGAAAAAATTAGGAACTCAGTTATAAGGGAGAAAACGAAGATTGAATACACTATTGTAGATTATATTAAAACTCAGCAATTAAGATGGTACGGACATGTCCAGCAAATAGAACAGGATCGGCTACCAAAATCTGTTTTGGAATGGAAACCTGAGGGAAGACGAGGCAGAGGAAGACCTAAAACCTCCTGGAGTCAGGGAATATGTTTATACATGAACGAGAAACATCTACAACCAGGGGATTGGATGACCGACAAAATTGGCTATTGGGAATCGGACGATGTCAAAGACATTAATCAACCGATTATCTATCTATCTTTAAACTTCCTTTACAAGTCAATTACTTAATCAAATTATAGGTTATTATTATTATTGATCCGATTGAGGGTCTTTCCACTTTTCAGCGGTTGACCTTTTACCAGCCGGCTGCTGGCCCTTCACATCCACATGTGTCAATCACAGAGGTAGATGATCAACAGCCAGTGTAGGGGTTGACATGTGGTTAGCATGTCGAGTCCCCCAGTCGTTATAGCTGGTTCCTCAACCTGGAGCCGCTACTTATTGTAGCTACCCAATTGCCTCACTATGCTGGGTGGGCACCGGTCCCATACTGGTCGAAATGCCATGAGAAAATGTCTTCCCCCATGGAGACTCGAACCAGCGCAAGTCCCGTAGTTCTCCGCCAAGGCTTCCTACCTTAACCGCTCGGCTACGGCGCGGGACATTTTTATTCAAACAATTACAATTTTTATTTATTACCATTCAAGAATAATAACACGAAATTGACGCTACACAAACTATAGCAAATATATATATGAAAGTTAACTTCCGAAAGCGTTCCAGTTAATTTTATTACACCATTTTAACAAGTTGAGGACGACGGCACCTGCCAAAAGGTACATTTTAATTTTTAACTTTTATCTTATTATATTTATTACCTTTGTTAACTTTAAACTTTATAGCCTGCCTATATTTATTACGTAGGGCCCATCATTATTTCATTAATCATGTAGATAATTCATAATTATTATATGTATAATTTAACCCAGATGATGTGGAAGGGAAGACCTTACGGTCTTAACTCTATCAGGTAAAATAAATAAATAATAAATAAATAAATAAATAATATGTATACATTTTGGGTCAATGTAGGCCAGAAAATGGTGAGTTTTATTAGTTCTATTTTCGACTTTCTTTTTTTTTTACTTTTTTTTAGCATTTCTTAAGGTCCTAAATTTTTTTGCAACTTCAGAGGCATGCCATCTTTTGATTCAATTTATACAATTTTTATCTATCCAGTTTTACTTTCTAAAGACTTTTCACATTCCAAGCACTTTTGTTCCGCGAGAATCTATTAAAGCCTCACAATTATCCCATTATTTTTATCCACCAGCCTAATGACCTCCTGAACAGTTGTATTTGAACTTAAAATTTTCCAAGAAATTGCCACTCTGTGAGGGTGAAGGCAACGAGGTTGTCTTTATGCGCTCAGTAGCAACTGCAACACTTTTTACGCCTTTCTTCCAGTTTTTGGGTTTTTAAGGAATTTTCAGGCCATTTAAACGTCTTTTATAGGCATTTTATAGGTCCTCAACTTCCGACTCCTACTTATTAATATTTATTTAGCCTGGTGGAGTTGAGGTCGGCCTTCTCTTGCACTCGCCAAGACAAACGTATTTGAAGAGTACAATGAAAGAATCAGATAAGTCACTTTTTTTTTCGAAATGGAGTTTGAGGTGTCATTATATATATATATATATATATATATATATATATATATATATATATACACACAACTGTTCAGGAGGTCATTAGGCTGCTGATTAAAAATAATGGGATAATTTGTGAGGCTTTAATAGATTCTCGCGGAACAAGAGTGTTTGGAATGTGAAAAGTCTTTAGAAAGTAAAACTGGACAGATAAAAATGGTATAAATTGAGTCAAAAGATGATAGGCCCCTAAAGTTGCAAAAAAATAGGACCTTCAGAAATGCTAAAAAAGACCAATAAGCCAAATATATATATATAGGCCTATATAATGTACAAAAACAAAATCAATGGCATTTCGAGGAAAAAATCATCTCAGATGCAAAATTGTGATAATATAATAATAATATAAATATAATTAATAATAATAACATAATAATAATAATTGAGAAATTTAAATGTATCATTACTGTCAAAATGAAGAATAAACAGAAAAATACAGAAATTTCTAAGAGTATGTGGAACAATAAGAAGAACTCTAAAGAACAAAACAACTCAGGATACTCAACTGAAATTTTATAAACTCATGGCCGTTCCCACTATTATGTATGACAGTGAAAATTAGACTTTGACTCATTCAGACAGGAAAAAAATAGAGGCAGCGGAGATGAGATTTTTAAGGCCAATGGCAGGCTACAGTCTTATGGACCAGGAAAGAAGTTCTGAGATAAGAGATCAATTAAATATTTTTTAAATTGACGGATAAAATTGACAAACAAAGACAAAATTGTTACGAACATCTACTAATAATGCCATATGGATAGACCTTCTAAACTTATTTTATACTACAGACCCACAGGATCTAAAAGTCAAGAAAGACCATTTACTAGATGGAAGGACCAAATCTCGAAGTCGAAATGGGCCGGTAGGGTCTAAATCTTGATGTTGATGATATATATATATATATATATTATACATAATATGTACAACTAAAAGTACATTTTCTAGGTTTCTAGAAAAAAGTGACTTAGGCCACCTGGTTTTTCCGCTGTACCCTTCATATGTTACATTAAAAATACAGTGATCATAATATTATTATATACTGTACGATTATTTGGCCAAACTAAACAATAATAAAAGTAATATCTAATAACACAACACATTTTATAATACGTAATTAAAACTAAAACTAGTATTTTTTTTGTCCAGTGCCATCATCATCATCATTCATGGATTGAGCCCGTGTGGCTTGTTCCGGTCTCATAGATTCTTATTCAAAAAGTTGAATCCATCTCTTCTTCGGTCTACTAACATTCATGTCTCCTTTTGGTTTATTCTTCTTCTTCTTCTTCTTCACTTCAAGGGCTAGGCAAAATGCCTATTCCGCCTCATAGTTGTTCTGTCCATCTTTTCACTGGCCTTCCTACATTCCTTGAACCTTTTGGCTTGTAGTTAAATGCTGCTTTTGGTAATTTTGTTACGTTCATTCTTTCTATATGTCTAAACCATTTTTTTTATATATCCTTTGATTTTATCATTTAATGGATATATATTTAACTCTGTTCTTATATCTTCATTCTTTAACCGATCCATTCTTGTTCAACCTTTTGTTCTAAGGAAGTTCATTTCTACACGTTGTATTCTACTTTGTAATTTTTTGGTCATTACCCAAGTTTCACTCCCATAAAGTAATGCAGGAACTGCCAATGTTTTATAAAACTTCAATCTAGTATCTCTTCTTGTTTTGTTCTTTAATGTTTTATGCATAGTTCCGCATATCATTTGAAATTTTGACAGTTTCATATTTATGTCTCTTTCAGTTTTCGTGTGTTATAGTAAAATTACAACCCAAATAATTAAAATTTGTTACTTGTTCCAAAGGTTTGTTGTCTATTATGATTTTTGATCTTATATGTTCACTTCCCCAAAATGCCATTATTTTCGTTTTTTCCTTTGATATTTTAAAATTACATTCCAGGAATAACTGATTTAATTGATGTAAAGAGTACTACAAATTATTTTCATTTTCTTGAATAATAACCACATCGTCAGCATACATTAAAACATTTAATATTTTTAAATGGTCCATTCTTATACATACATTAATATTACTTTTCCAATTTTGGATGATGTCATTAATATATAAATTAAAAGGGGTATGTGATAAACTACACCCTTGTCTTACACCTCTATTTATTAAAATTGGTTCGGTCTTTGATGTGCCTATATTTATTATAATTTGAGATTTTTCATATAAACTTTGTATCACATAAATTAATTTTGCGGGGTAGCCATTTATTTCCATAACTTATCTCTATCAACACGATCGAATGCCTTCTCAAAATCAATAAAAGCAACATGCGTCTGTAAGTTATGTTCTCTCCTTTTTTCAAATATTTGCTGTAATATGAATAAATTATCTGTTGTTGATCGCCCCGTTCTAAAGCCACTTTGTTCTTCTTCTAGTATTGCTTCTGCTATTATTTTAAGTCTTTTATTTATAATTCTTGCATAGATTTTATAAATTGAATTAAGTAGCTAATTCCTCTATACTTTTTACATTCTCTTCTATCTCCTTTTATAAACAATGGTATGACTACAGCTATATTCCAACTTTCTGGTATTCTCTACAGTTTCTCCAACATTAATTAAATAAATGCAATATTCTCCAATATAAAAATGTTGCACCATATTTTAGAAGCTCCATGTTTATCTGATGAAGATCAGATACTTTTCTATTTTTGGTTTCTTTAAAGGATTCTTGAAGTTCATCAAATGTAATCATATCAGTTTGAATTTCTCCTTTTTCATTATCTGAATATAATTATTGTGGTTAATAATTAGGTATAATTTTTGGTATGCGTTCATAGCCAAGGTTGTCAACATTGGGACTATCTTGTTTCCATTACGTATGAGACTTTTAGTAACAAGCTAGCTAATCGTGCGCTGCTACGCCTAAATAACCGAATGTGTTTGCATGTATCAGTAGTATAAGGAAAAAAAGAAAAATAATTATTTAAGTTTATATCGTAATTATTTTTAGATACCCTGTGTTGATTACCCGGCGTTTCCCGGGAATCTACTTATCCCGATCTTCTTGGTATAAATGAGAAGAAGAACAAAATTGCTATTGAGGGTTATCCGTAAAAAATACCCGCCACGTGCTTGCTACGCTTGCCCGGGAATCTAGTCATTCCGATCATCTTGGCATCAATGAGTTGAATTAAAAATGACTATTTAAACGCATGTCACAAATGCTAGTCAATGACCAATCACGTTTCAATGAATGTTGTTTCACAACCAATGACAGTCGTGTTTCATCCTCGCTCTTTATCATTTATCTTTATCAGCTCCTGCTATTGTGATAAAGAAAGCTCCTCCTTTTTAATGTTCTAAACAGGTTCACACCATTATTTTTTCTTCAACAAATACATTGAATATAGTAAATAATGAAAATATTCCTTGATTTTACTGAGTTGTTTACTAAAAAATAAATGAATAACCCGTAATGTTTTTTTTTCCCCCAAATGCCCCAGGTTTGTCTTTCGACATTCCTGGTTTCTCTCCTGGCATGGCGTACTTGTAACCCACTTCTGAGATTGGGGCGCCTGGAAGGCGGGGTTACGTTGCCCTGATGATATGACGGGTGATGATGATGATGATAATAATGGTGCGCCAGGAGAGTCCCTAATACTAAACTTAACCTAAGATGAATATGAATGATGATTATTGCGATGACCATATGATTTCGGGGACCGTTTGGGCCTTAAAGTTTTCCTGACATTTGTCTTACAGATGAGAAAAAACCCGATAAAAACCTCATCCAGAAAAACTGTCCCGACCGGGGATCGAACCCGGGCCCGCTGCGTGACAAGGCAGCACGCTACCCCGAGACCACAGCGGTTGATTATGATATATAGTTTGATGTGTTTCATTATTTCTCCACTTGGGTGCACTCTTACAATATTGCAAACTTATTTGGCAATAAATAATATGATCAAGCAGCAGTGAATGAACATAGCCTCACATTTCTGATTTGCTTTCAAACATCACCGTTTACATTAAATATATAAATATTTAAAAATAACTATAGTTAAACAATGATTTGTTAGTAAACAGCTTAATTTTATTTGTTAAATAGTGCTAACAAATGCCACTCTCAATTTCCAAATTCTCTAGATAAATTCATCGATAATTTGGAAATCACTCGTGGCATTACTTATGATTAATATAGTTATCCGTAGAAGATGCTGTCGCGCTCTTTTTATATATTTTTTAGATAATCAATTCTGTGTATATTAATTTGGTTTACATATAAACCATATATATATATATATATATATATATAGTTTAGGCAGTATAAGCCATTAAAGTGTCTACAAAGTTCCGAAAAACACGTTTTTCACTATAAAGGGTGATTTTTAATGGTGAAGGGGTTGAATATTACAACTCCCATATATAATATTATAATGATATTGTAAAAAGAAAAATTAATGTCTGAGCCAGGAATCGAACCGTGGACCTCTAGTTCTCCAGACTAGTGTGCAGCCCACTACACCATTCCAGACCTGGCACAAACATTAACAATTCTTTCCACATATACAAATCTATAATTCTCGTTTCGTCCGCTGTCAGGTAGGTGACATTGCCATCGCCAACGGCCGGTGTAGTGGGCTGCACACTAGTCTGAAGAACTAGAGGCCACGGTTCGATTCCTGGTTCAGACATTAATTTTTCTTTTCACAATATCATTATAATATTATAATATGATCCATTCTTGGAACCGTGTTAAAATAACAGTATTGGAAAATGTTAGATAACTTTCATATAGCCTAAACCTTTCCCGGGAAACTCCTGAACATTTTGCAAGAAGCCCCATCACAATCGGATGAATGGTAGACTGTAGTAATGTAAAAAGGACAAACAGACAGATAGAGAGATATAATTATCTTTTTTATAATATATATATATATATATGATAAGAAAAATTAATGCTTGGACGGGATTTGAACCCGGACTTCTGGATTGATATCCCAGTGCGCTACCGATTACGCTACCAAGAAAATCTAGTACAAACATGTATTTTTCTTATATATATATATATATATATATACTCTATTATTACGAGACGTAGCGGGAACTCGGCCTCCACTGCCATCTAGTAGCTCCTATAACAAGTAAGCAAATAAAAAAAATATTTTTACTTTATAGCAGTGACGCTTTTTTGATGTTATAATATTTTTTTTTGCGATTGAGCAAGCTTAATATGACATAAGAAAAATAAAGGCTTGGACGGGATTTGAACCCGGACCTCTGGGTTGATACCCCAGTGCGCTACCGATTACGCTATCAAGCAAATCTAGTACAAATATTTTTCTTATATATATATATATATATATGTATTCTCTAATATTACGAGAAGTAGCGGGGAACTCGGTCTCCACTGCCATCTATAACAAGTAAGCAAATTAAATATAATATTTTTCCTTTACTGCAGTGAAGCTTTTTCGATGTTATAATTAAATGTTTGGCATTATTATATATTATATATATATAATAAAACAATAGAACAACGAATGTCTAGAAATTACTTACATTTGCATTAAGAATTACATTAATAACGTACAATAATAAATTTGAGTTTTACATTATTTTGTTTTCCTTGCGGTCCGGAACATTAAAATAATTTGCAAAATAAATTATTGTATCTCCAATTTAGGGGTCGAATATAAATCTGTAATGGGTATTTCTAATTGAATAAGATTGTGATGGTTTATTTAGAATTGTCACTATCAGCAAGCCCCAAACAGTAAAACTGACATTACTTCAATAACTGATTAATTTATGAACCCCTGTTTAAAGGAACTATATAAACATAATAATATCCAAGAAGACATAAATAAAAGAATACAAAAGGCTAAGAATTGTTATTTTACAATACATAAAGTATTTAAATTCAAAATATCCGACACGTGAAACAAAAACCGAATTGTATAAAATCCTAGCTAACACCCGGCGTGCGCTGCTATACTGAAAAAAATGAAAATGAATGTGTTCTTATGTTTAATTGAATAAGTGAAAAAGGAAAACAATTATACATTTATATCGTAATTATTTTTAGATATCCCGTGCTGATTAACCGGCGATGCCCGGGAATCTGCTTATCCCGATATTCTTGTCATAAATGAGCTGAAAGGGGAATATTAATGTGTTTTTTATGTTTAGTTGAATAAGTAAAAGGAAATAATTATATCGTAATTACTTTTAGATATCCAGGCGTTACCCAAGAACCTACTTATTCTGATCTTCATGGTATAAATGGGCTGAAAGAATAAAATTAACCTATTTTTTCTATTTAGTTGAATAAGTAAAAGGAAAAATGTATGTCGTAATTATTTTTAGATACCCTGTGCTGATTACCCGACGTTGCTCAGGAATCTACTTATCCCGATCTCCTTGGCATAAATGGGCTGAAAGACAAAAATTAATGTGCTTTTATGTTTAGTTGAATAAGTGAGAGGAACATTGATTATAAATTTATATCGTAATTATTATAAGGTACCCCGTGTTGATTACCCTGCGTTTCTCGGGAATCTACTCATCCTGATCTACTTGGCATAAATGAGCTGAAAGGCGAAAATTAATCCGTTTTTTAAGTATAGACCTAATTGAATGTGTAAAGGAATAAATTTAAATCGTAATGATTTATGTATATATATATATATATATATATATATATATAGGCCTATACTCCGTGCTGATTACCTGGCGTAGCCCGGGAATCTACTTATCACGATCTTCTTGGCATAAATGAGCTGAAAAACAAAATTAGTTATTGTGAGTTATCCATAAAAGAATTACCTGCCGTGCGCTGCTACGCTTCCCCGGGAATCTATTTATCCCGATCTTCTCGGCAAAGACAAAAATGGTTATTGTGAGTTATCCGTAAAAGATAAACATATGCTGTCGCGGGCTTTTTTGTAGATTTTTTTTTTAGATATTCAATTCCGTATGTATTAATTTTGTGTGTTTGTTATGGATTAAGCAGCGTACACCACTTAAGCGTCTATAAAGTCAACTTTTACAAAGGGTGATTTTTAAGAGTGTTGGAGTTGAGTATTGCAACTCTCTTATAGCCTATAACCATCCCGGGAAACTCCTGAACATTTTGCAAAATGTTCCATCACAATCGGATAAACGATATGGCAGTGCATAAAATACGAACAAACAAACATGCATTTTTATATATTAGACTAAGTAGCTAATACCGGGCGTGCGCTGCTACACCTTAATAAATGATAGGCCTAATGTGCTTTACGTTTAGTTGAATAAGTAAAAGGAAAATAATTATAAATTTATATCATTATTTTTAGATATCCCGGCGTTGCCCAAGAATCTATTAATCCCAATCTTCTTGGCATAAATTAGCTAATTAGGAAATTTGTGTTTTTATGTTTAGTTGAATAAGTGAGAGGAATAATAATTATAAATGTGTTCTCTTCGTTATTGTAACTAAAACAACCAATAAACTAATTAACTCTTCTTCCAAACTACCTTTCATTAAATCCAAATAGTAAAAATATAACATTCGAAAATTTAATATTGAAGCAATCACTGTAAGTAAGGCCATATCGTAATTATTTTTAGATAACCTGTGCTGATTACCCGGCGTTGCCTGGTAATCTATGTATCCCGATGTACTTGGCATAAACGAGCCGAAAGACAAAATTCGTTATTTTGAGTTATCCGTAAAAGAATACCTGCCGTGCGCTTGCTATACTTGCCTGGGAATCTACTTATCCTGATGTTCTTGGCATCAATAAAAGAAAAAAATGGTTATTGTGAGTTATCCTTTAAAGATAAACACATCCTGTTCAGGACGGTTTTGTAGAGTTTTTTGAGATATTCAATTCTGTGTACGTTAATTTTTGTATTTGTTATGGTTTAGGCAGCGTAAGTCATTTAAGTGTCCAAAAAGATACTTTTTTTAAATTTTTTCACTACAAAGGGTGTTTTAAGGGCGTAAGAGTTGAGCATCACAACTCTCGTGTAGCCTATGTTTTTTCCCGGGAATCTCCTGAACATTCTGCAAAAAGCCCCATCACTCGGTTGAACGGTATGGAAGCTCATAAAATACGAACAAACAAACAAACATTCATTTTCATATCCATCCATAGTAATTATGCCCGAGCACAGGTCTTTCACCCTCAATCATAGCATTTTCATGCTATGCGTTTCAGCTTTACTAGGGAATTATAGGTGTGGTAGTTTCCCGTTGCTTTCCACACCGTGGAGGATGATGATGATAATGATAAGGATGATGATGATGGCCGGATGATTTTCGGGGACCGTTGGCCCTAAGCTTCCTTATATTTGTCTTACAGTAGAGGAAAAACCCCGAAAAACCTCACCCAGGAGCCTGTCCCGAACGGAATCGAACCCCGGCCCGCTGCGTGAGAAAGCAGCACGCTACCTGAGACCACAGCGGTAGACCACTTTTATATCCATCCATAGTAATTCTGTCCGAGGGCAGGTCTTTCACTGCAATCATAGCATCTTCATGCTATGCTTTGCAGCTTTACTAAGGAATTATAGGTGTGGTAGTTCCCGTTGCTTTCCACACCGGTGAAATATGGTGATGATAATGATAAGGATGATGATCATGATGATGGCTGGATGATTTTTGGGGACCGTTGAGCCCTCAGCTTCTTGAAATTTGTCTTACAGGTGAGGAAAAACCCCGAAGAAAACCTCACCCAGGAGCCTGTCCAGAGGCAGTGGAAGCAACATAACTTGGTATAACCCTGTTGTAGCATCTTCATGCTATGCTTTGCAGCTTTACTAAGGAATTATAGGTGTGGTAGTTTCCCGTTGCTTTCCACACCGGTGAAATATGGTGATGATAATGATAAGGATGATGATGATAGTCGGATGATTTTTGGGGACCGTTGGGCCCTAAGCTTCCTGAAATTTGTCTTACAGGTGAGGAAAAACCCCGAAGAAAACCTCACCCAGGAGCCTGTCCAGAGGTAGTGGAAGCAACATAACTTGGTATAACCCTGTTGTAGCCCAAGTATACCCATGATTTTCAGATCCCCGGAAATCTGCCATTTAAACTTGTCAGAGTTCAATCGCAATAACAATTGTTTCATGTTAACATCTGTTTACTTCATGTAATCGATGGTAACATGTTGCCATTATGTAGTAGGACACACTTGAGAATTTTTTTGGAGGAGTCGATGGAACAATCTCCACTCCACACTATTATATTTAATGCCCGTAACTGTCATTAGTCCCAAAAGAGAGTAATGTAAGTATTGGCTTTAAAATTTTCTATTAAATCGTTTTACCTTTTTTTTTCAAGCATGGATGCATTGTTACTTATAGTAATACGCTATTCTGCATAGAGACATGGGGACATGGGTAATGTTGTGTCATCACTTTGGCCTTATTTTTGTACATAGAAGATTGAAATTTTGCACAGACATTGCATGCAGCTCTTAGTATATTTCAGTTGATTTCAAGATCTGAGCGTTAACACAGGGGGGTGCAGGGGGGCCCGAACTTAGAAACAAGGATTTTCAGAAAAATGCCAATTTCCGTCAATTTTTACCGCCTTGGGTACATAATAGGGACATTTGAATTGGTACCGATTAAATTAAAGACTATTCTTTTCTGAAGAGAATGAGATTCGAATCATGATCCTAGGATAAATAGTGATGTTGCTGTAGCTGCTTGCCTGAAATTAACCTAAACAAAATCATAATTTAAAAGGGTTAAATGCACCCCCTTTAACTTTGAAATGAGAGCTTATTCGAGCTTTTCATTGTCTTTTCGTTATCAATGTGATTGCTATACTTACGAAACAAACATTTACTTCAATCCAGTTACATTTTCACTGTTGGTTAGTGTAATTACAAACTGGATTGAGATCCAGAAAGAAATTAAACATAGATTTAATTCTAGAAATGCATGCTATTATGCATTACAGGGACTCTTGTCCTAACGTCGCGTCGCTCAAAAACGTTAAACTGAAAATATATAATACTGTTATCTTCCCAATTTTATTATATGGATGCAAAACATGAATGCTTACTTTAAAGGGAGAAGAAAAGATTACGAGTATTTGAGAATAAAATTCTTAGAAAAATGTTTGGACCAATGACAAATGAACAGACAGGCGAATGGAGAAGACTAGGCAACAGCCAGCTACATCGTCTCTAGGCCTGTAGGAGACCAGAGATAATAACAGTTAAGTCAGGTAGACTGGGGATATACAGGACATGTGGCACGAATGTGGAATGAAAGAGGGGAATGGAAGCTTCTTGTAGGAAAACCAGATAGAAAACTGCCAGGTTATAGACCAAAAATGAGGTGGGAGAATCACATTAACCATGATTTGAGAAAAGTAGAATGTACAGGGGATGATTGGAAAGCATCTCAGGATGGGGATGTATGGAGAGCTTATGTCCGCGCGGTTATGAACCTAAGGGTTCGATTAGAGAACCAGTGAATTTGTTAATCTTTTTTTTTTTGCTTTGTTTTGAAGTTTCAGAATTAATATTAGATTTTAGAATATTTGTTGAAAGTTAAATTTTGAATTCAAGTTTGTGAGAATGACTTGAGCTCGCCGTCCGAGTAAACTTGTCTAGGAAGATAGTCTTGAGGAATGAATATTTTGCCCTCGAGGCAAAAATTTGATATTTTTTGTTCTAACTCAGACATACACCTGGCGAAAGAAGATTTCTGTAAACTATTAACAATCTCGTAGTTATGAAGGATTGGGGAGGGGGGGGAGGAGGTTGGGTTTGCGCGCGCCAGATCCCAGTCAGTTCTCACATCTCTTCGCCAGAGTTCGGACGTATTACCACTGGCCGCTAGTCTCTTCTTTCACGTGAACACGCAACAATGCCCTGTCCTTTCCACGCGACAATACGCATCTTTGTACTGGAAACCTAAACCAATATAAACATTTTTTTTTACTTTTCACACGTTACCAAATCGTACATTTGAGCGTAATTTCCATTTTATGAAAATTATTATTTATATTATATTATTTTAACGTCAGTGATATAAAAAAGATATACTTAGCGTATAAACAATTAATTTTTCTTACAAAAACTGAAAAAGAAAATGTGAATGTCATTTAGCAAGCTGTGAAAAAGTAAAATTTATTTTAAAATCTCCCAAAAAAAAAATATTTTCTTTAACAAATTGTGTATTATTAATTTTGAAGTAATGTTATGTTAGAATTATTTTAAAAATACGTACATTTTATTTAATTTTTGTTTTACCATAAGTGAATAAAATGCCAAACAAAACTAGCAGGAGACAATTTAAAAGTTAATATGACGGATTTTGACAGTGAAGTGTTGGCATAATTTTGAGTGAAAATGTCGGGAACAAATAAACAAACAATGATTCTATTTATATTGTCGATGTCAATAGTTTTAGTTGCTTCAACAGGCCCTGAAATGGCTGTACAAAATGTGTTTAGACAGATTTTGAAAATCAAACCCCCGCAAGAGCCTTGGACATCGGTAACACCTCCTAAACACATGGTTGAACTGTACGAGAAGTATACTTCTGGCGGAGGGCCCAAGGGAACAACAGGGAGCACTGTTCGAAGCATTCTCCCTACTAAAGGTACGTAACAGCTAATAAATTTCAATACAATTTCGCATGCTTACATTATTTCATTCTTTTTGTAGATGATTTTTTACCCGTATAGATCATAATTTTAATCAAATGCAGAACTAATGTCTTAAAAAGAAGGTAATGATATAAAGTTATATTTTTTCTGTTAGATGTACACCTAACGCTGTAGAAATCCACAAAATTAGGAAGTATATACAAGTGTGTCGACAATGTTCGGAAATTATCTTTACAAACTTCTAGGACTTGTAGAGGGGGCTGGGTATATATGAATTGGAATGTTTGTCCGGAAACGTATAGTTTTTGTGGTGCAGGTAGGCCAAGTTCGGATTAAGAGTTTTAAATCTCCCGCGTTTGTCGGTTATAAAGCGAAAGTAATTTAATGATTCATGGCTCATTTAATTACATTTATACAACCCAACATTAACTCATTTCGTGACAACGTCCAAAGTCAAAGGAAAAATAAAGAAACTTCACTTTGTCACTGTAAGAATAATGTTTATACGTAAACTGTGGCTTTTAGAGGAAGAGATCCAGTGAGATCCAAAATTATTTTAGAAAATCGAAGTATAGAACAGGTGTCTAGTTTCAAAATATTTGGGCTGTGATGTTGGCTACAACGTGGAAAGGGATATTGACTCCAAAATAAATACATTTCAGACGGTGTGTGGAACAATACAGAGAACATTCAAAAATAAAATTAGAAAAGAAATCAAGATAAAAATGTATAATGTTATGGCGGTTCCCACAATATTGTATGGATGTGAAACTTGGGCTCCAATGAAAAAACAGAAGGATAGAATACAGACGGCGGAGATGAGGTTCCTAAGACAAGTAAAAGGATGTACAAGACTTGATTGAATAAGAAATGAGGATATAAGATAAGAAATTGAAAGTACAGCCTTTATTGGATAAGGTCACGAATTACAGACAGAAATGGATTGATCATATGGATGGAATGAGTAAGGAGAGATATCCATTGTTAGCAAGAAATTATCAAGCAAGAGGAAGACGTGATGTTGGAAGACCTAGAAGACGTTGGGCTGATGCATTATGAAGTCGGAACGGGCAATTGCCTAATCCCTGGAGTGATGACGATGATGATGACGTAAACTAACCAAACTTCTCTACTGTATTTAACATTGTGGTAAGTATTCATAAACTACAAAAGCGGTTTTCGATATGGCGACCACCAAGCTCGTTGCACATATTGTACTTGCAAATAATTTTCTTGTATACTCGTTCCATCTTAGTCTTAAAAAAATAAAGTTGCTTTATTTTTTCCATGACAATGGAAATTGCCATGAAATCAGTGATTGTTGGGTTGTGTAAACAAATTTGTTGAGTCAAATTACTGTTGATTTACCCCCGTCCACCTGTGTGGTCTCGGAGTAGCATCGCTAACTCTTGAGCAGCGGGGCCAGGTTCGATCTGCTGTCGAGACAGGTGTCGTGAGTGATTTTCCTCACATTTAAGATAAATGGGCCGGGTGGGAGAAGAGCAGTTTTTTATTTACCCACTTTAACAGTACCTACTTGCAAGAAGTATTAATAAAACATTATATTAAACGTATTTACTTTCGAAGAAGTAATTATCATACCTTTATTTTACTCTTAAATATGGAAATAAAGTGGGACTATTTCCTGTCAAGACGACAAAGGTTACAACAGGTATTATCTAACCAGCGATAAACCACCTATTATCACACTTTTAACCAGCGATACACCACAGATGACAAGCGATAAACCCACTACTAAAGCATATCTGTGGTTTCAACAAATTATGTCCGAATTTATCTTTTACTTATTTAACCGCATACCATAATAAAATGGACGTTCCCTGGAATTCACCTAGGTTAGAGTAATTGATTTAGGTTACAGTTAGCTTTTAAGTTCCATGCGTTTTAAATGTGATTTAATACGTTAAATAAATTACCTCTTCATAACTGTTATTCTATGAAAAATTCAACATGTCTGACGGTTACAACGTAAAATCATATTCCCAATAGCTCATTTCATGATACGTTTACATATTTTGACGATGGTAATTTCCCGAGATAAATGGTATCATTAACACATTGTAATGCTTTAAATTATATAAAAATGGCATAAGTCGCGTAAGTAAAAAGCTGGTCTTGTACAACCCCATCAGATAAATGTCACCTGGCCATCATATTTATTATCATATTCACCATGTTTGATATGAATGTGTGAGTGAATGATGTGTTTCTTTTTAATGTTGTGTTGTCTCGGAGGAGGCCTTGACACTGATCTGATCACTCATTCTGAGATACCTCTCCATGTTCTTGTGTGGTCACAAATTATGTATGTCACCAAAATTTTAAAATCCCTCTTCCGACAAGTCATGCCTGTAAGATCCGGGCGGTACGGAGCTTGTAAAAATACCTATAAGGTTAGGGGTTAAATTAAGATGGAAAGGGAGGGAGACAGCGCAATTTATCCCCGACAGACGCGGGAGATTCAAACGTTAATGTGAACTCGTACCTGCAGCACCAAAAATGTATATTTCCGGACAAAGATTCTTATTCAAAACGTTAACTCTTCTGTTTCCTATAACATTTCTGTACTATAGTTGCAATAATGTAGAAGTATACAAAACCCATGAGACTTTCATCCGCATCACACATTCCCTTTCCGACTACGGTGTTTAGCACGCAGAAAATAGTCCTTGATTAAATATCGAAAAACAACTGCAATAACGAGGAAAATGTAAAATAAGTATTAGTGGTGAATGTGTATTAATGTTACAGGAATTTTCGACACGTATATACAAGTGTGTCTACTAGCATACTGAAATGTGTTTTTATAGCTATCTAACGTATGGAATTCGCCTGTGGGGACAATCCACACAGCTTACGAGTGTTTCTAGATTGCAAAAAAAAAAAAAAAAAAAAAAAAAAATAGGGCTAGACCTTGAAGAATAATTTGTGGATAGTTAACAAAAATGAACATTGTAAACCTCTCTTAGAGAGAAAGACGACATACAGTGCGTAGTTTATTACAATCTCATAAAAAATGTCAAAGTCTAACTGAATCCATACATCGTAAGGATAGAAATGGGTCCTACACGATTGGGATACATAACATGAATTGTAATAGATATCCGTCAGAGTCGTTTCAGTAAAATATAAGTACTTGTTTGGTATGGGAAATTAAACATTTTAAGAGACTCGCTGGTCTAGTGGTTATGTTCCTTGACTCTGGTCTCGAGGGCAGCGGGTTCAATCTCGGCCGGGGCCGATGGATTTTTTAGGATGGAAAAATCCAAGGAGCAAGTCCTCCGGGAGGAACTTTAAACCGTGGGTCGCAAAATATCCTTAAACCTGAATAAAGAGGCCTCTTAAGCAAAATTTGCCGACGTCCTACTTTCTAGTAATACCTTAGTTACCAACTAGATGTCTCATTGGTCGGTATGTTGGCCGCATACCATTCATGACATCTTTAGGGAAATAAGCGTAAATAAATTATCGTGGTCTAGTAATTCCTAAGAAAGGAGATGTGGTGTTAACGTAAATAGATTATAGCCGAGTGGTTAAGGCAAGATTCCTAGGAGCAGAGCTAAGGGACTTGAGCTGTTCCGGGTCTCTATCGCGGGGAAGACATTTTCTCATGGAATTTCGACCAATATGTGACCGGTGCCCACTCAGCATCGTGATGATATTTGGGTAACTACACTGAGTAGCGGCTCCAGGTTGAGAAAACCAGCTATAACGGCTGGGGGACCCATTATGCTGACCACATGTCACCCTTACGCTGGTTCGATGATTAACACATGTGAAAGTTAGGCCAGCAGCCGGGTGGTATGCCAAGAGCTTTCAAGACCTGTAGCGCCATGGAGTTTTATAAAAACAAAAGGTTACGTCAAGTCTCCTAGTGCAAAACTGTGCGTCGCGTCGGTTAGTATGTAGGCCTACATCGTCAAATTTATTTATAATTTTCTCCACATTCAGCGTCTTCTCGAAGTACATTCATATAGCTGTAACAGCTAGGTTACTCAGAAGTTCATGGGCCATTCTGTTACTCAAGAATACTTTCACCCGTCGCTGAGCGGTGGCAACACAATCGTTTTGACGAATTATGACATTTCTTTATCATAAGTAATGCCACGAGTGATTTCCAAATTATCGATAAATTCACGACTCACGAAGTGAGGAGTGAATTTATATAGAGAATTTGGAAATCAAGAGTGGCATTTGTTAGGACTATTTAACGAATAAAATTAAGCTGTTTACTCACAAATCATTGTTTAACTAAAGTTATTTTAAAATATTTATATATTTAATGTAAACGGCGATGTTTGAAAACAAATAAGAAATGTGAGGTTATGTTCATTCACTGCTGCTTGATCATATTATTTATTACCAAATAAGATCGCAATGTTGTAAGATTGCACCCAAGTGGATAAATAATGAAAAACATCAAACTATATATCATAGTTAACATTACGGGTTATTCATTAATTTTTTTAGTAAACAACTCAGTAAAATCAAGGAAGATTTTCATTATTTGCTGTATTCAGTGTATTTGTTGGAGAAAAATAATGCTTTGATCTGTTCAGAACATTAAAAAGGAGGAGCTTTCTTTATCACAAAAGCAGGAGCTGATAAAGAGAAATCAATAAAGAGCGAGGTGAAACACGACTGTCATTGGTTGTAAAACAAAATTCATTGAAACGTGATTGGTCATTGACTAGTATTTGTGGCATGAGTTAAACAGTCATAAAAAACTTGGATATAATATAAAAATTTGTCACCGCGGTGGTTCGAGGTAGTGCTGCCTTGTCACATAGCGGGCACGGGTTCGGCCACCGGTCGAGACAAGTTTCGCGAGGTTTTCTTCGGGGTTTTTCCTCACTTGCAAGATAAATATCAGGTAATTTTAAGGCCCAAACGGTCCCCGAATATCATAAGGCCATCATAATCATCATTCATAATCGCCTTAGATTAAATTTAGGATTAAGGACTCTCCTATCACACCACCATCATCATCATCCATAATATCATCGGGGCAGCCGTAACCCTGCCTTCAGGAGCCCCAACTTCAGGACTGGGTCACAATTACGCCAATGCCAGGAGACAGCACCAGAAATGTCGAAATGACAACCTGGTCATTGAATAAAAGAATGTCAATTTTTTTAAGTATTTCAACTGATACAGAACGGCCGTAGGGTTAATTCTTTAAAGAAGACTTTTGTGGAACTCAGGGGGAGGGTGTGCGATGGGGCACGAATTCAAAATAAGGATTGCTCGCGCACCCGTCTGCACCCCTAGCGACGCCCCTGGATATACTTGATAATGTTCAGAAGAGACAATTAGTTTGATTTGAACATATCAATTGAACGAAGGAAGAAAGACTCCCGAATAATGTATTAAGGTGAATGCCATCTCGAAGAAGATGCCGAGATCGCCCACGACACAACTGGAGTCGTGATTTTGACGAGACAATGAAGACATGAAACTTACATAATGAAGAATGCCAGAATAGAGAAATGTGGAGACAGGGGGAGGGGGATGGAGAGACGGCGACAGCTGTAACAATTTGAAGAAGAAGAAGAACAAAGATAATCATCAAATAGAATTCTACATGTTTTATTCAACTATAAACACTAAGAGTAAAGAAGTTCCGGTCGTCCCATTTCGAGATGGAAAGACTCGATCTCTTGATGTGGAAACAACTCTACCACCTGATTACAGGTGGGGAGAAAAGGAGAAATAATATCCATCCATCCATAGTAATTCTGCCCAAAGGCAGGTCCTTCACTGCAATCATAGCATTTTCATGCTCTGCTTGCAGCTTTACTAGGGAATTGTAGGTGTGGTAGCTTCCTGTTGCTTTCCACACCGGTGAAGGATGATGATGATGATGATAATGATGACCATATGATTTCGGGGACCGTTTGGGCCTTAAAGTTTTCCTGACATTTGTCTTACAGGTGAGGAAAAACCCCGATAAAAACCTCACCCAGAAAAACTGCCCAGATCGGGGATCGAACCCGGGCCCGCTGCGTGACAAGGCAGCACGCTACCTCGAGACCACAGCGGTGTACGAGAAATAATACAGTTATTGGTATTTTTACTCAAGAATAAGGCTCGGGTGATAACGTAGAATTTTACGAAATATTACAGGAAATGTACAAAAATAAATAAATAAATAAATAAAATTACACGAAATGCATAACTAATTAATTCACTGGCGCTATCGAACCTGTAAGTTCATTGCCATTTAGAACGTAAGCTCTTCATAATTGATCTCTCTCAGATTTTGGTTAATATTATTCTCCCACCTCATTCTAGGCCTACCTACTGTACGCTTTCTCTCTGATATTCCTATAAGCAGTTCCAATGCCCTTCTTTCATTTCCCACTCGTGCCACATGTCCTACCATCGCACTGTACGTGACATAACTGTTCTTATTATTCCCATGGTGATCATTTAGTTCACTGTTAAGTAGCTTTCTCCATTCGCCTCTCTAGTTCATCTCTCTTTCGTCTGAACATTTTCCTACGAATTTTATTCTCAAATAGTAGTAATATTTTATCATAATTGAAAGTAGGAGTCCATGTTTCGCATCCATACAACTGAAAGGATAACAACGTTATATATTTTCACATCAGCAATATTTTAGAGGAGTTACGACATTTTTAAAATTCATGGCGAATTACCGTTACGGTTATGAAGTTAAATGTTAGAATATTTAAATGAGTACCTGACACATCGTCGTCCTCAACTAAAATTAACTTCTGTTTAAAAAATCATCAAATAATTAAAACATGTAGGCCTTTCAGAATCATATTCCATCATCGGCACGTAGGCTAATGTGGTACCAACTACAATAAACTGGTAATGCTGTACCAATCAAATGCCGAAGATTTGAACATGATTCTGAAAGGCCTACATCTTTTAACAATTATTGTGAAGTTTTAAACAGAAGTTTATTTTAATTGAGTACCACTGATGTATCAGGTACTCATTTTAAGATTTTAACATTTTATATTTTATAATAAAAGTAAAGTGATCCCACGACAGGCCTCAGGAGGCGCTTGGGGTAGTAGGAGGTTAAGGCTCCCACTTTTCTATACTATCAGCACTTGATGTCCGCCGGGTTGTCAGCCCTGCGTGACGGCCAGCTTTACCCCAGAATAAACATCTGGTACTCATTTCCGTTAGAGGCTGAGTCTACCCCAGGACCATAGTGCCGCCAGAGGGTTTGGGTCAATTAAAAATCCTGACCCACGGGGCTCGAACCCTCGACCTTCCGGCTTATAGCGCAGTGCCTTAACCACTACGCTACGGCGTGTCCCCATATTTTATAATATTATAATGATATTGTGAAAAGAAAATTGTCTGAACCAGGAATCGAACCGTGGACCTCTAGTTCTCCAGACTAGTGTGCAGCGCACTACACCCATTCGAGACTTGGCACAAGCATCTAGTTCTCCAGACTAGTGTGCAGCCTACTAGTCTGGAGAACTAGAGGTCCACGGTTCGATTCCTGGTTGAGATATTAATTTTTCTTTTACATATCATTATAATATGATCCATTATTGGAACTGTGTTAAAATAACAGTATTGGAAAATGTTAAATTTTATATTTTATTTCAGGAAGTAATATTTTGAGGTTCTTTAATTATATTATTTGGAGTCTGTTTAACTTACCTCAATATTAATGTTGATTTGTTTTTGAACATGTTTCGATTTGATATCAGTCATCCTCAGCATCTTGCCCAGACTGGGCTGAGGATGATTGATATCAAATCGAAACATGTTCAAGAACAAATCAACATTAATATTGAGGTAAGATAAACAGACTCCAAATAATATAATTAAGATTTTATTTCTAAATACGAGAATACATTTTTATTTTGATGTTAAATTGGAATGTATTTTTCTCAGCATAACTATAGAAAAAATAAGGTAATATCGCCTTCTATTAAAATTTTGTTGATGTTGGAAATTTTCCTCATACGCCCCTTTGTAATTGATGACTTTGCAGTGCATCAAGGGCGTTGCAGATATTATGCGGGAGAAAAATGGTAACTAGAAATGATCCAGAGTCCTCGCAACTAAAAATAACTACAAGATCCTGGTTAAACCGTCAAAACAAACCAAGAGATACATGCAACGAGAGTAGATCTGTAGACCTCGAGATGATAAGCTAAGCAGGTCTTGTAAATAAACGGAAAAATGGAAAGTTTCCGATACAATAAAGTGTAGCAGATCTTACTGTTCATGGTCAACGCATGGTTTATGTTAAACACTGTGTTTGTTTAGGCTGGCCGAGTTCACCCAGACTTGCGCACATACAGGGACAGTCCCATTCCTTACTCATAAATCTATCTTTTTTAGCAAAATCCTATGGAAAGCTAGAGAGGTTGTTCTCATTACATATTTTTGAAAAGTTTACAATTCTTACCGATTCTATCTACAAGACACAAAAATAAACCATGGCAAAAATATATCTGTGCGTGTGTGTCTACTTATTAACGCTTTAGCGGCCACAATTTTTTCGGAACCAAACTTGGCATATAACAATTAAATAAAAAAATTAAGGTCGAGTTCGTTCTCCTAAAAAAACTCTTAGCGCGACAGGCCTAGAAGGCCCTTAGCCTACCAGCCGGCTGCTGGCCTCACATCCACATGTGTCAATCACAGAGGTAGATGATCATCCAGCCTGTGTAGGGGCGACATGTGGTCAGCATATCGAGTCCCCCAGCCGTTGTAGCTGGTTTTCTCAACCTGGAGCCGCTACTTATTTTAGCTACCCAAATGCCTCACGATGCTGGATGGGCACCGATCCCATACTGGCCGAAATAAAATGAGAACATTTCTTCCCCCATGGAGACTCGAACCAGCGCAAGTCCCATAGCTCTGCGCCAAGGCTTCCTGCCTTAACCAGTCGGCTACGGCGCGGGACGTCGAGTTCGTTCGTTAACTTGGAAATTTGGACTTTAATGAGTCGGAGTTCGCCTGAAACAAAAATTTAAAAATCGGGACCAAAGAGACATGAACAAACAGCCCAATGGAGTAGGCTGCATAACATTGAACTACATGATCTTTATAGAAAAACCAGATAGGCCTTTAATAAGAACAATTATGTCTCGTAGAATCCGATAGGCAGTACATGTGGCATAAATGGGAATGAAAGAGGGACATGGAAGCTTCTTGTAGGAAATCTAGAGGGAAAACGCACAGTTGGAAGACCAATAATGAGGTGGGAGAATAACGTTAACCATGATCTGAGGGAAGTTGATTATATAGGTTATGATTGGAAAATATTAGCTCAAGATAGGGATGTATGGAGAACTTATGCCTGCACGGCCGTAAACCTACCGGTTCGATGGCGCTAGTCTGTTAGTTCCCACCATTATTAGCAACAAAATAATTTTGAATACTGAATTATTCAGTAAATTCTATTGAAATAAAACAATGAAGGTTTTCTTTAAAAATCTGCTCATTTTGACCATTTCAAATGGGGTTTATCTGAAACCTGAAATTAACATAGCGCTCTAACAGCTTCCACGTTTGATTCTTCGCTATGTATCTATATGTAATACAATTCAATTGGCAGTGCATCCTATAACACATATTTAATATTTTTAAAGAAAGTTATGGAAAAATGAATCGGCATAAATTATTTAAACTTGTGTCAAATTTTATAATATTAAATAGGTAATTACTTACGGTTATGCATGTTTTGTTTTCACTGCAGTTCGAAATGTTTAAGTAAGTTGGCATAAGAAATTGAGTGTCTCCAATTTAAGGGTTAACAAAATAAATACATATTACGTAAACCAGCAAAACTAGACCTTGTGGAGAAATTTGGTTTTACACAGTTCCTGCATTACAGGTTTTTATTTAGTTTAACCTCTCCCTTTGTCGGTAGTTTTATATGACACATCCTCCTGAGACTTACAAGTACACGAAATGTCAAGAAAGAATTTTAAACACTGAATTATACAATTTTTTTGAACACACGAGGATATGTGGGGCTGCCCGAATGACAGATCAGTTCAATGCCACGTCACTTCAGAGACGAGAGAAACATTTAGGGAAAAGTACAAAATGTGGACTCTATCGATCACTGATAAATTATCAATACTTATACATTCATTGTAATCAGACCTGAACCCAAAATAAGTACCAAATGACATGCTGAAGATGGAACGTGTTCTCAGATGACCACATGATTTTAACTATTCGACGAATATTTTTTAAATAAAAAATCCACTTTAATTTAGGAAGATTGGTATATCAGGTACTTATATTCTTCGTCTTCTTTTTCTTCTTCTTCGTCACGGTCTAGGCTCTTTGCTAGCTTGTTCCGGTTCCAAATTGCTGCTCTTTCCATCTTTTCTTGCCACACTTCTTCTTCCCCTTGGGAATATTGTATGTTGCTTTTGGTATTCTGTTCTCAGTCATCCTTGCTAAGTGTTCTTTCCAGTTTGTTTTGTATTTCACTATTGTTGTGTTTAATTCCTCTACTTTTAGTTGCTGTCTTTTTCTGTGTTGTATTTTTTGTCTGTTCTTTGATATCCTGCTATTGGTCTGAGGAATTTCATTTCAGCAGCTTGTATTCTGGCAGATTGTTGTGTTGTCACTGTGTTTCGGATCCGTAAGTAATAATAGGAAATGCCATAGTCTTGTGTAATTTCATTATAGAGTATTTTTCTAGCTTCATTTTTCAAAGTTCTTTTTAGTGTTCCTGTTATATAATTAAACTTATTTAGTTTGTTATTTATATCTGTTTCCGTAGGTACTTATATTAATATGACGAAAGTTAAAAATTGAAGGTAAAATTTAATTTTTAACTTTCATTATATGACTTCACCTCAACGGAATTTGATATGAATTTCCCTAGTATTGAACTTATATTAATATTTGAAGAGAAAAATTATACGCTCAGACCGGGACTTGAACCCGGGACCCTTGGTTCTCTAGACCAAGTGCTCTACCAACTGAGCTACCTGAGCAAGTACCGATCTAAACGCAAATCTTTCTCTATATACATTGTAATTCCCATCCACCAAATGCTGTGAAGCCATGCTTCTATCTTGCAAATGGCGGCCCCTTTATTAAGAAGACATATTTGGGAATTATACATTACAGCCAGTACGGCTTTTCAAAGTTTTTTTATTATTGATTTCGTACATCTCAATGATGGATAAATCATATTTGAAGAGAAAAATTATACGCTCAGACCGGGACCTTGAACCCGGGACCCTTGGTAAATTGCGTTTAGATCGGTACTTGCTCAGGTAGCTCAGTTGGTAGAGCACTTGGTCTAGAGAACCAAGGGTCCCGGGTTCAAGTCCCGGTCTGAGCGTATAATTTTTCTCTTCAAATATGATTTATCCATCATTGAGTTATATTAATATGATAAATTATGTACATATATTATCTTAAATTCCCAATCACCAAACAAAAAATTTAAAAAAATGGCAACGCGTTTCAATTATCAAAAATATAAAAATAAAACAATTACAATTTCAAGATACGTCACGTTATGTTACTGGCAATTATAAATACTTGAAATTGTAATTGTTTTATTTTATACATTTCTTTTCAGTCTTGACTGATAGCTTTGCTATTGAAACGTGTTGACAATTGTTTAATTTTTGTTGATGATTGGTAATTTAAGATAATAGGCGTATATGTACAAGTTATCAGCACCAAGATCATGAATAATAATAGGCTCATATTGTTATATTAGATTATGTGTTGGAAGCAATGCATAGTGGGAAATGATCGTATATATTCAAGTAGTCTTGATACGTTTTTAGCGTTATTTGGCTTGAAAGTAAATCAAAAGAAGACTAAATTGACGTTAGTCTCAACTTCTAAAACAAGAACAGAAAGACCTGGACAGGATATCTAATTGTGAATTTTAAGTGTCAGGTTGTTGGAGAATTTTGTGTATTTAGTTCTTTGATAACAAATAATATTTTAGATGAATATATGAATAGAAGACTTTACCGTCTCGCTGGACGCTGGAGAGCGCGCGGCTGTCGCGACTGTGATCTCAAGTTCGAATCTTGGCTGTTCCGGAGGGGTATTATTGCGGGTTTCTCGGGGTTCTCCCATTCCCCGAATTTTATCCCGCCAACACTTTCCATTTCTCTTCCTTCCCCATCCTGACATTTTATTTTTTATTCATTCATTTCATATCATCTTTTACCTCATCTCATGTTAGGTAAAAAATAGTCTGGTTTAGCAAACAACAAGTGTTTAAAATATGTGGTTATTGTGTTCAAATGGGGGTACACTAATGTACTTCCTCATGACTGCGTGCCTGTGTGTTAATTTAGGGAATAATAGGGTCAAAGGGTGGGTTGTAGTCCCACCTCCAGGCCTTAGGTCCAGCCAAATAAATGGCGGGATGAGTCACTGTGTGAATGCTTGAAACATCATAACAAGTTACATATCACCGTAGAGTAGCTTTCATCTCATTCATTCAGTAAAGTAAAGATGGGTAGTAAAATAAGTTTGCGTGTTAGGATCTTAAAATTTAAATCCATTTCTATTAATGCAGTCTAATAGGAGACTTTTTTTTTGTGAATAGTGTGAATAGAATATGTTGTCACTACCAGGCCGTGGGGTTGTCTTCACGTTATGTTTTGGCGTAAATAATCCAAACAGATGATCGTGTAATATTTCACAATAACTTTATTTAATTCTACAAACTCTCAGTAGCAATTTACTTATAATTTGCACAAATAAATAATTAATCTTGATTTGATTTTATGCGGCACAACGATTATTATCGTCAGTCTCTAACAAATCCACTTGTTTTCTATCACTGCTCAGTGTATCGCTGCTAATTCACAGGTCATCCTTTTCCGTCCATAACCACAGATTAAATAGGGCTGGGAGGGAAACTTCTAGACCTTCGGTCGAGACATCTCCAATATGGAAATTTCTGGCCATCCATCTTTCCCGAAAGGAAAGGGGAAGTAGAGGCTCGTAGAGATCTTCGGAATGAGAGCCTAGACATTTCGATGATCTGCGGGGTCTTTCGACTCGCGAGTCGGCGATTCGCAAATCTATTTTACCAATGCGAGACCACTATTCTCGCTTTCGCCCGCTAAATTCAAACGTCGTTCTTACGACGCGTCACAATAGTATGGATTACGTTAGATTTTTAACTCTAAATTATTATGACGAAATATACTAATTCAAAGATTCAGAAGATATCAGTATTGCCAGTTTTATCTTACGCAACATAAATATGGTCATTGAAGAGAAGTAGTGAAAATAATTGAACGGCTGTGGGCGGAAAGATATTGTATGGAGAAAGAAGTTTAACTGTGAGATTTATGATCTGTGTAATTAAGCATAGGGCATTTGAGTCTTACTTTACCGCTCAAGGTCATGTAATATGAAATACAGAGAAAGATATACATTTAAATGACGATGGCTGTCATTCAACTGTCAAATCAGCTCTGCGCTAATATGGTTACTGTAATGACTTGTAGAATTTAATACTTTTCGCATCGGCAACAGCGACAGAAAGTACTTGGTGTCAGTTGCGTTAGGGAACGGCTACTGAAAGAAACAACCCCCCTCCAAATAGTTGTGGGGACGAGAAATACACGACATTGAGCGGTAAAGTAAGACATAATGCCCTATAACTCACTGGGACTATAGAACCCAAAGGTTCACGATCGCACGGACGTAAGTTTCCATACGTCCCTATTCTGAGCTAATGTTTTCCAATTATTCCTGCATAAATTACTTCCCCCAAATCATGGTTAATGTATTCTACTATTTCATTCTTGGTCTACCGACTGCGTGCGTACTCCTCTGAGTTTCCTAAAAGGAGTTTCCTATCCGTGCTACATGACCTGCCCATATCTCCGTCTACAAGACCCCTTCTTATTAGATCTAGTTTCCCATAAAAGGTATGTAGCTAATTGATATCAAGTCTTCTTCATTCGTCTGTCTGGTCATCTTTCTTCCTCCAAAAATTTTCTTAGAACTTTATTCTCAAATACTCGTAATATTTTGTCCTCCCTTACAATAAGAGTCTGTGTTTCGCATCCATATATTAGTAGAAATAATTTGTATAAAGTCATTGATTAGATGCGAAAAATTAAACCATAAGATTCAGATGGGCGGGTCATGAAGTTTGGATGAGCTCAAGTAATCCATTAAAGCGCACCTTCATAACGAATCTTGAAAGAGAAAGTTGCTGAAATGAAATTCCTCAGACCAATAGCAGGATATTAAAAATCAGACAAAAACACAACACAGAAATAAGACAACTAAAAGTAGTGGAATTAAACACATAATAGCAAAATATAGAACAAACTGGAAAGAACACTTATCAAGGATGACTGAGAATAGAATACAAAAAGCAGCATACAACTATGCACCATGAGGAAGAAGTTTGGGAAGACCAAACAAAAGATGGAAACAGCAGCAATTTGGAGCCGGAACAGGCTAGTAAATAAGCCTAAACCGTGACAAAGAAGAAGAAGAAGAAGAAAAGGAATGTTAAACGTTCAAGTACCAAATGGTTGGATTGTATTCAGATGTACTTGGAAGTAATGGGTGTTGAACTTGAGGAACAAGGCCATTGGTAATGAACTAATGGCAAGCAATCGACCGGGGGTGTTTTATGGACAATGTTCTGAAATCTGTGGGGCAACCATAGATTTATACCAATTGTTATTGAGACAATTTCAACAAATAAATTTATTAACTGAATTTCTAAACTAAGAGAGTTTTCAGATGACTGAAATCAAGACTCGGTCAGTGTTGTTAGCGCTGAGGATCATGATGATCATTTCAAGACATTTCAGTAGAGATAAAAATATTGTTGTGATTAAATTATAATTTATTTTAGACGAATTAAATTTGGAAAAAAAAAAACAATACAAATGAGTAACAGATGCTATCGATCAAATTTCCGGTCACAAAATGTGAAGTTGTACCGTCTCACCGCAGTTCCCAGTTAAAGCTCAGGGATTTGCAGAGTTATACTATCTGGGTCTCTTAACCACACTTAAATCCAATCCTACTATCTGGTCTGGAAACATTTGTTGCCAACTACCGCACTCTTACACTAAAACCACGATTAAATCCTCTTCATAGTGTGCTCCAAAATATAAATTCTAAAAAATTCAGAAGTTACGTAATCATTCTCCTAAATACTGAAAATATTTTGCAAAGTGCATAACGATACAGAGTGGTTCAAATAGCGTGATCTGAAAAAAAAGAAGAAAAACACACACACACAGCAGTCACAAATAAACTGTAGACTTGAGAACCCAGTTGCTGGACCTACATCCACATATGTTAATTATAGAGGTGGATGATCATAGAGCCAGTATAGGGATGGCATGCTGTCAACATGTTTGGTTCCAGATACATTATAACTATTTTCTGAATCTGATTGTACCTGCCCAAATTCCTTACCATCCTAGATGGACAATAATCCAATACTGTTCCAAATCCTCTGTAGGGACTTGAACTATCGCATGTTCCATAACTCTGCACCAAGGTATGAGCCTTAATCCATTTGGCTACGGATCCGGGAATTGTAATCCGAATTTCCCTCCATATTGTTTTAGTTTCAAATATAACCGAAATATTTCATCAAATCTAAATAATTTAAATATAGGCCCATAATTTGAGATAAAGATGTAATATGTATAAACATATCGAGTTTGGACTTTAATTACTCAGAAATTTATTTGCAATCAAATGATCATATCAATGAATCAATTTTATTAATTATATAAAAGTTGACTTTCTTTTTTTTATAAATGACTAAGATAACTCCTTTAGTTAAATTTCGGTTATTCCAATGCAGACGGCGCCAGAAATTCTAGAAGACGTATGGTATAACAAAGGTATACGTGAATTCCAGGTACCTGAACACAATAGGAACCTATTGATACCAAACCCTTTGTTAATAGAAATGTATCAGAACGTCTATTTGAAAACAGATTAGAATATCAAGTCAAAATAATGTTTATGGATGACGAGTATGACAAAACGTTTACAATTGGAATTTCACTATAAAGTTTCAAATTAAAATTTGTACACATATATCAGTTAAAAGATAACTACGAGTAACACATTAAAATTAATTGAAACTAACGGTTTTTAAATAAGCTGTTAGTACCTTAATAGAAAACCCAAAGGCCTAACTATGAACCACTTGGCAACATTGTCAATAAATAACGCGAGATAGACACGCCTATTATTAGCTACATCACAAACAGAAACAAAGGAAAGTCACATCCTTTATATATATATATATATATATATATATATATGTGTCCACATATGTTTAAACCAATAGGAATAAATTGTAACCCCTTCTCCTGTAGCGAACTGAACGATTGAAGGAATACTGAGGTTTTCAATATATAAAACGGAGACGCGTACAACACAATCCTCCCAGCTGGCGAAGGGAGAACATCGATTAAGTTTTGTTTAACTGCGGGAAAATAACGACAGCTACTATTTCAAATATAAAATATAAACCCTAATCGAGAAGGAAGAACTTGGATAAGTTCCACTAAATCAGCAAATTAAATTATCAAAGAAGTTAAATATTTGAAAATAACAACGTAATTAATCGATACTGATAATAATTCTTCATTATTCCGTCGAGAATTCAAATCGCTAGTAATATCACATCAATAAGTGTTTTCAATATATTAAATTGTCCGTATAGTGACTTGTATACAAAATAAATCGAGTGACTTGTGAATTTCAATTTATTGATAAAATTATCGCTGCCCGTACAAAGTTCCTTCGTTATTTCCTACGATAAGTGATCCTCATCGCTCACCGAAACCAACAACCTCACTAGACCGCGA